>JAKUCM010000307.1:0-30411 GCA_023374145.1 Lepidium sativum | reverse complement strand
CTGTTCTTCTTTTAAGTTCTACATGAGATCATGAACTTTAATGTTTAATTATATTTGATAATAGCTCCTCAAATCTCACTTTAGGATTCAACCAAGAAGTCAAAATCTAAAGCAAGTGGTGATTGTTGAAAGCTGATGTACAATTCTCATTTTTTTGTGAGCTTCCAAATCAGGCACTAGCTTAGCCGGTTTAGGCCTTTTTTGCCGGTACTTGGCGTAAGAGTACCACACACCACCAGCTGTGTTGACCACTAAACCAGAGACGTTCAAAGCATGTACCTCAACACCACCCAAGAGGACAAAACCGAGCGTCTAGGAGATTAAAAAGGAAAGAAAGAATGAGTAAGACTGAGAATACAGATAGCCTCTGGACTTGAAAATGAAGAGAGACAAATGAGGGCATACACTCACCGTTGAACCAACGCCTTTGAGGACACCAACTATGGTTGTTGTTAGAGCAGAGTTCACAATGGTGCAAAGAAACATGGTGAAGTTGAGGACAATACCCATAATCAGTGATAGAATGAGTATCACCAAGAATGGCAAATAAGAACACTGTTGAAGAGAAAAAGATGGTTTGGCTTTTTAAGAGATCGGTTTCTGAGAATAGCTGTAAGCTTGAAATGATGAAAGTTTCTTATTACCTTTGCAAGTAATAAGGATAGAGAGTTTGGGAATTCGCCGGTAACTATGATGAGAAAGTACAAAAATGGGAGGGAGAGGAAGCTGTTATAGAACATTATCTCGATCGAAGAGAGTCCGTCTTCTGCACCAGACTTCTCCACTAGCACAAGGTACATTGTCTGCAGCAACAAATAAAGAAGAAACAATATTTCTTTCAATCGTCTTGGTAATAGGAGATTAACATAAGAGAAGGAAAAGAACAATGAAACCAACCTGGAAAAAGACAGATGTTAAAGCTAAACCATACCCGAAAAGATCAAAAGAAAAATCTCCAAGAGCAGCAATTACACAACCTGCAGCTGTCAGTAGTACAGATAGAGCAACCTGGAAAAGAGATTCAGAGCTTGAAACATTATCAAACCTACAAACACAAAGATTAATCCTATATCAAAACACTCTAATGGTATATATACCTGAGTTGTTGGTTTGCCTTTACCAAATAGAACCCCAGCAATTAAAACAGCGAGTGGAGTGAGTCTCTTAATGGCGATATACATTGGAATATTTACTCCTTTCAAGCTTGCAAGAGCAAATGCAACATTGGCATTGTAGAAGATCGAAACCGGAAGAAGCTTTTTTGCAGTAGACAATTCAAGTCCTCTGGCTCTTGTATATCCCATTTGTCTGCCAAAGTGTATAAGCAAAGAAGTAGCCAATTGCTAATACAAAACAAAGAAAAGCAAACGGAACCAATTCATGATTAGCGTTTTGCTCAAGTGAGTAATCTCTGATTATAAACCTAGCTACATATCAAACACTGAAGAATTAACGTAATATTTTGAAAGTTAGATCCCAGTACCTGCAATGTAAGAACAGTCATTGAATGTGGATATTGCATAATCACAGCTTTGTTGATAAAAACCATTGCCATTGAAGCAATGCCATATGAAACAGCTGCGATTAAACTGCATAGTAGAATAAAGATAACCCCCAGAAACTAAGCCTACTTGAATGTAAGCCTAAATGCACTCTCTAATAATTATTGGTTAACAGTAAATCTGGAGATCCAGATCTACCCAGATGAAGATCCCAATCAAAGTTTCCAAATTCATTACTTAAAGAAGCACTGAATCCATTAAACCCTTAAATCGATCAAACAATCCTACAAACGAAGCACGTAACAGAGAACGAACGAAGGAGAGTACCTAATGGACGAGGTAGGCTCCATTTCAGCTTGAACCTCCATGGAAAGAAGAGTAATTCGAGATAAATCTACGGAAAATTGAGTTCAAGCATGCACAGAATTCGAAGAACAGAAAAAATTAAAAATTCTGTAAAAATTTGGAAGAAACGTAAAGATTCACGGCAGAATCAACGTGATTCAAGAGAAATTGCGATTAAATATACTTGTTCATCATCTTCTCATATCAATTTCCTTGGATTGAGGATCGAGTGAAGCAGTAGATTAAACTCGACGAACGAATTAAAGTGAAACTAGGGGATACCTACGCGTTAATTAGCTAAATTAGCAGTTGATATATTTTTTAAAAATTTTGTTGTTTACATGTAAAATGTTTGTAAAATTATATATATAAAAGTAGAGTTGTCTCTTCTGGTGCTGACACATCATCAATTTAATTTCCCATAATCAACAAATAGCATTATCAGATTAAACACACATCATATAAGTTCAAATCCATACAATTGTGTGAAACAAAAATTAACCTCCCCTCCACTACTTCTTCGATTAATATGCTTAACAAATAAATGATTCTCACCTAATGTACAATTTCATTTCAGCCTAATCGTTGGTCCATGAGGCCATAATACATGCTAAACCAAAAGTCAATAATTTTGCCTTATTTCCAAACTTAAAAATTGCACCTGCTTCATCATTCTCTCTGGAAATTTTCCCCTGAAAGGGGTTTTCAAAAATACCAATATATCAAATTGATAACCAAGATATCAATAAGTTCATCAGTTCATGGAGTCCTTCAAGTAACCATCATTTCTCCATGAAGACTCGATGTGTGATATCAAACCAAGAACGATGCTCGTAGAATTGGTTGAGACAGCAGATCTAATCATATGGGATGAAGCACCAATGGCACATCGTCACACTTTTGAAGCATTAGATCGCACATTAAGAGATATAATGAGTTTTACCGACCCAAATGCAGAAGCGAAATGATTTGGGTGAAAGAAAATTTTGTTAGGTGGAGATTTCAGACAAACATTACGAGTTATCTCACAAGGAAGCAGACAAGATACAATTCTCGCAACACTTAATAGATCTTGCATTTGGAAAAGTTGTTACGTTGCCACCCTTACCAAAAACATGAGAGTGAAGCAAGAAAAAAAAAACTTTGTTGCATGGATTTTATAAGTCGGGAATGGCGAGGCTAAAAATGTCAATTGTCTGAACAAAGCATCTCTAGAAAATTACTACATAGATATCGAAGACACATTAGTATTGGAAAAAGGAGAAAACTCAATGAGAGAAATGAAGGAAGCAACATTCCCAAATCTCGAAAACTCTTTCCAAAACCGTGCATATCTGCGAGGTCGTGCCATCCTAACACCAAGAAATGAAAATGTTGATAAGTTAAATGATTTCTTCTTAGCAAAAATTGGAGATGAAATGAAAGAGTATCTTAGTGCTGACAGTATCGCCGATGATGATGACCTTGATGGAGTTAATCTTGTATACACTACATAGTACCTAAATGCACTCAAGTTTTCGATATTACCAAATCATCACCTACCTTTGAAGCAGTATGCCCCAATCATATCGTTAAGAAACATAAACCAAAAGCAAGGTTTATGCAACATGACTAGAATGTTTGTTACTCATTTAGGTGAAAAGGTACTTGAAGCAGAGGTACTAACCGGCACCAATGTCAAGAAAAAAGTCTTTATACCAAGGATCATCATGACAACGGCAAATACAAATTGTCCATATAAAATGCGAAGACGACAATTCCCTGTTAGAGTTTGTTATGCAATGATAATAAACAAAAGTCAAGGCCAAAGTTTACAAAATGTGGGTATCTTTCGACCCAAGCCTGTATTTAGTCATGGCCGACTCTATGTTGATTTATCTTGCGTCACATCAAAAGAAGGACTACGTATTTGGAGTGCCACCACATAAAAAGAAAACAAATCAGCCATTAAAAATGTCGTATAAAAAGATATTTTCAACAATCTTTACTATTATGCCACATGTAATTTCATATACAATAAATACTCATATTAATGTATGGAAGACTTCAATGTTGTAATTTTAGTGGTTCTATATTCTACAGAAAAAATCGAGAATAACAAGTTCAACCACTTGAACATGGCCAATATTCATTAAAGTAATCTCGACTATTGACATAATATTCAGCCGAAATATTGTTCATCAATATTTAAAACATTTGTTTTTCTTTCCGTAATAAACTTCTCATAGTTCTCCCAAAATTTAAAAAATAACAAAATGACATAACTTAAAAACAAGAATCCCGCCGCGTAGCGCGGGCACTCACCTAGTTTTAAAAAAATTGAGGTTGTAATCTATAAACTCTGTTAATGTCTACAAAGATTCTTTTAATGTTACTTCATCATTGAATTCAATTAATAGATTACCATTCCTGTTAATAATGTCTCCATTTTATAAATGAATAAACAGAAGGTAAACAATGAACAAATGAGATAATATAATTCGATAGACACAACTGAAAAAATGATAATGGAAATATTATGTAGTAACTAATAGAACCGAAGTTGAATAAAACCTTAAGTTTCTCAATATCATCATAGTTACTAAAACTGCTAGTTATGAGTTGATAATAAAATACAATATTACTTAATCCGATAAAATAATAGTAAGTAGGTTTAAAGAAATTGTTCAAGCAAAGAACGGATGATTTTAATATTTACAAAAACATACCCTACAGAACAAAAGACATAATATCAGAAACGTTCAAATTTGTGTCCTAGTTGAGACTACAATTATAACTTGCATTCTTGACTACCAACAGCTCCTAATTTCCTTCATCATCACCTTCAGAGTCATCTTTTGCTGAAATGTACAAAAACAATGTTAATAAACAACATAAAGCAATACTGTAAGTAAATTTCCTACAAAACTTCAACCTGCTGATAGAACTGAGTTACATATTTCAACTATCTTCTCAAGAGCCTCTCAAAAGTTGAGGGAAGATTTGGATGAACTTCCTGTTTTGTTGCACGTCGGGTATATGGATTTTTTTCATAACAGGGGTATCATCAACATTGTGAAATCCATCCGAATGATCAATAACAACCTCATGTTGATCATTAAGTAGTTTCCAGATCATACCAGGATATGGTAGAGTGATATCCAACCCCAGTTTCTTACCATCAGAAATCAAATGTTTAAACATCATTCTACCAAGGTCGAATTTCTTGTTGGTAATAATCTAGTTGCACAATGTACAACGCTTTGGATGCACATAAGCTTCATTGAGAGTAGGAAACCAGTTCTTACAGCAAAACTTGTATAACTCTATGTGCTCTTTAGGAAAATCAGAAGCTATCACGATCTTGGCAAAACTTGATTTCTTAGCCTTTGTCAATTTCACAGTCATATCCCTAATAGAAATCCCATCCAAATCTTCTATTATTTCTCTCTCATCGAAATCAGGCAGACCAAAAACCTCATTTATCTTTTTCCCAGAAACCTCATACATATGACCCCTTACAAAGACAGACAGAGAGGTTGAATCTTTCGGGACAACTGGTAAGTTAGCCCAAAACTCCTTAACCACATAGGGATCAAATTTTCCCGACAAAGTGACATTAGGAGTCAAACCAACATAATCAATCCAGGATTTATCTGTAGACGAAATTAAATTCTCAGGAATGATTTTTTTGGTAAGAAGTACCTTATAATTTTCCTCAGCAGCAGCATAGATGAATATGTCAGTGTATTCAGAGAACTCCAATGGAGATGAATTAAGTGTAGTTTTTTCCTCTTTGAACAGGATAGTTTATCACTTGCTTTACACCGTCGGTTCAGAAGACGTGAAGCAACCGTATCTCCTACAACATCATCATCATCATCAGTCTGTGCAATGTCACAACTTTCTTCTCTCTTATCATCATAAGCGCTTGACCCAGAGCCAGTAAATAATTCCGGGGGATGATACATAGCGAGAATATTATTCTCCGTTGGAATAAGCTCATCGTTTACCAGGATATTAGACATCGGAGGTTCAGGATGTGTTGATCGATGGGAATGGGTGACATTAGTCGGAATGTCGCCATCGATGGTTGATTTTTTAGGAGACCGCTTCGCCGTTTTCGACTTTTTCTTCGAACCAAAACGAATCCTAACCATCTTTTCTTTGTTCTTTTTTAAAAAAGTTTCATCGATATCCTGTGTATAATGAAAAAAGGAAAGCTTTGAAGGATCTCTCAATTGATTATCAAAGAGAAAAATTAAATATAATGGTGACTGATACACGCCTATATATTCTGCTTGATTCGTAAACGAAAAAGTAGGATTGTATACAACTGTTATCAGGTTTCTTCACAGCTCTAACGTGGGTCAAACAAATGGTTAAAATAAAAAATATTATATATATATATATATTTTATATGTTTATTTTTAATTTGTAATTGAAATTGAAATCAAATATTTTGTGCAAAAATTAAGTTACATTATTTAGTTGTATATAGCTTTTATCAGAACTGTGTACAACATTGACGTGGGTCAAAAACAATGGAAGAACATAACTAACCTAAAAAAGCTTAGACACTTTATAATAATTTAGGTCCTTTGAATTTCCTTGAATCACAAAATAGGCCTTACTTAATTATAATTTTCAACTTATATTCATCAGTAAACTGTACAATTATTTTGTACAAAGTATTCCTAAATGTATTATAAAAATTAAATAAATGGAATAGTTTTATAAGCTATGATATAAAAATTGAAACATCAATATATGTAAAAATTATTTGTATATAAACTATAGAATTAATTTTTGTGATATATTTGTTATATGGTACTTGTAAAAAATAAAACTGAAATTACCAACTAAATAAAAAATCAATAATTATATATAGCTTTTATTTTCTAATTAATAATAATTATATATAGCTTTTATTTTCTAATTAATAATTGTATACATTTTAAAACTTTAAAACATTAAATTTATATAATCTGTGATTTGAGCCTGTATAATTAGATTTGGGCCGATATATTTGGCCAAAAGTTTGATAATTATTTCGAATTACATAAATTAATTATACAATTTAAATGAAACCCAACAAATTGGCCCCTTATTGTTGAAACCTCAACAATAGGTTATGGTTCCTTACCTTACAATTTGTTGACCTTGAATTATAATGCCCCAAAACGTTTAAAAGTAAGCCTAATCGACAATGCAAAAAAGTAAATATTTCAAAAAATATGATCATCACCGACTACTAAAAACTCTCAATTGAGATCTCTCACGTAAAATCCTAATGACAATAGAAAAAATCCATGGAATTCGTTGAAGATCAACACGAAATGGATAAAAGGATTAATCGGTATTTCCTTCTCTAGACTCTCTCTTCTATTTTTAATCATCTTTAAAAACAAAAAAAGTTAGCTGGAATATAGTTCCTGCACCATATTTTTCGAATATTGATATTAACAATCATATTGATGGTAATTGAAATATATACTTTTGAAATTACAGGAATCAAGGAAAAGATATCATAACAGGAAATTGCAGAATTTTGATCTCCTAAATATAATGGACAGGTAAAACTTTCGTAAATTCCGTTGACAATAGTGCTTTCAAAAGGTTAATGGCAAAATAATTAGTTCTGAATTTTATTGATAAAATTACAAACAATCCTAGGCTATATATTTCATTATATTTACTATATAATATAGTTAATGATTTTCTATTAAACTTTACTTCATATGATAGTTTCATGTTTAAAGATTACTGAGATTGATAAATTAAACTTCAACATTTTGTTATATGAAAGCCTTATAGTGCATAAAACTTCATTCTGTTTAGTTTCTATTCTCTTATAGTTTGTTGTAATTGGAACGTATATTGTTAAATTACTTAACAAACCTTTGGGAGAGAATAAACCATAACAAATGTAGAAACAGATAGAAAACAATTCAAAACATATATACATACAAATACTTGAATAATAAAATTACTAATTAACATTTTGGAAAACCTCTTTGTAAACAACATTCATAGTTTTGCTTTGTTGTTTACCATACTTATCTGTGATCAACACCTTCATTCCAGACTTATTACCCTAGACATTGCAACATATAGTTGACCATGTGAGAAAACAAGTTTATGTAGAAAGAGACCTACATACTTTAGAGTTAGTCCTTGGCTTTTGTTGATAGTGGTGGCAAAAGAAACTGAGATAGGGAACTGTCTCCTGCACATTCTTACTTGCATTTTTGAATCAGAAGGTGAAATCAACATAGGTGCAATGTACACTTTGTCCCCAATCTTTGTACATGTTAAAAATTTTGCTTCCAAAACGTGATCAACCAAATTTGTGATTTGTAATCTAGTACCATTACATAAACCAGCGTCTGGATCAGTATTTCTTAGCAACATAATAGGACAACCAACTTTTAGACGAAGGGAATGATTTGGTAGGCATGATGCTTTGACATTATTTAGGAAATTTGAGGTATATACATGATTACTCATAGCTTTGTGATCAGTTGGATCTATGCTATCAGAACTCAAATAGATTTTTTCCTCACCAAGAAACAATAAAAGTCAGTTGGAAATTAGGTAGATGAAAAAACATATAGTTTAGTATTGATTGAAAATAGAACTCTTAATGATATAAAACTTACCACTGAGTCTTTCTATCATTAACTCGTTGATAATGTTGACATCATCATTTGTTGGACACAAAATTGCCCTTTCCTCAAACCATTTACCACTCTTATTTTGAAAATCTCCATTACCATAAACAACTTCTATAATAGAGTGGATTGGATCGGAAACATTGGTGATAAGAAGGTCTTCGGGAATGTCAATCTCAGCCAATCCATCATTTGGCATTGACAAACGTCCCTCACCTAGTGCTAGTAACCAATTAGAGAAGGACTCTAATTCTTCATTTTCCTCTTCACAGATATCCGCAAGTAACCTCATGTTCTTTGTTAGTTTCATAACTCTATAATATTCCCATAGATAACATGAATTAATTGCTGACGTAACAATTTGTTGCCTCCCTGCACCTGTTATAACAGGTAAGATCTCTCTAAAAACCCCACCAAAAACAACAACTTTGCCACCAAATGGTTTATTCTCCGGATGTCGAACAATATCTCTAAGACTTCTATCAAGAGCTTCAAAACAATACTTACTCATCATAGGTGATTCATCCCAAACAATTAGTTTAGTCTCCACAACCAAATCACCTAAATCTGAACCTCTAGTTATAGAACATGTACTACACTCATCCACATTTATGGGAATACTGAACCTAGAATGTGCAGTTCTCCCTCCATTAAGCAAAAGAGCCGCAATACCACTTGAAGCAACATTCAAAACTATAGCTCCTCTGCATCTAACTGCAATGGATAATAATTTATAAAGAAATGTTTTGCCTGTACCACCAAAGCCATAAACAAAAAAGATACCACCTTTATCGTTTTCAACACAATCTAGGATTTCGCTGAAAATTTTCTTTTGTTCCTCTGTTGTTTTAGGAAACCATTCATCTATATAGCTTTGAAGCGATTGTTTGTCATAGTTCTGCTCATCAAAAATAAGTTGATTGTCGGAACAAGAACATTCACCAGTAAGTTGTGGCATTGTTTCATAACTTTGCGGTGAAGAACCATAGGTGGCCAGAAGTTTATCTATTTCTTTGTGTGTATAATTTTCTGACTTCTTCACTGAGATTTATACCTAGCGAAAGAAAATAAAAATTGTTAAATTTAAATGTAAAGAAATAAATCATTTACACCACGATTAAAATAGAAAAAGGATACCTAGATTACAGAAAACTTGCTTCTTCTATGGCAGCAATGTACTCTCTATCATTATCTAACAGACCCAAAGAAAAACATGCATCTCTGTATGAGTCATACACAATTTCTTTAACAGTTTTCAAATCTGAAAAACTTGTTGCCCCTCTTTGATGACCCAACAACATCCTTAAATAATAGGATTCTTCGATTTTCTTTGGTACATAATTTATTCTGCCTATAGCAAAACCTTGACCTTTCCTATTTTTAAACATCTTGTTTTTAGCATCCCAAGTGTACTTAAAGGGTATCTCCTCGTATAAGAGAAGTCTAGCATTTGGATCTTTCTGATTTAGAAAAAACCAAGCCATAAATTGAGTAATACCCTTATCATATTCGCCAATAACAAAGTCAGCTGTTTCATCCTCCTTATAATACACAGGTTGCTTTCCTTCTTCATGAAAAATAACTTGACAACAGGAGTTGATCGGTAATGAATATCATTTTTATATATTCTCCAAGTAGCTTCACAAGCTGAAACATACCTAACTATAGCAATAATGTTATAATTAAACAGTGATAGCTAACATAATAAATGACGCAAAATTAAGGTTAACCAAAATGTATGTACAAACATGCAATCAAACCAATCTTTGATTTCATTCCTGTCACCTATATCTTCCGTTTGTACCTGATCAGTAGGCTCAACAACAATCGTGACCCGATCAGGTCCTTTTGTTATGTACTTGAACAAATATTGCACGCACCAGACTGATTACACCACTCAACATTAATATGAGCCTGATACCTAAGCAATAACTTCTTGTTGTATGGAACAACATATTTGTTATCACATTTTATACCATTCTTCTCAATAAATCTTCCGTTATCCCTTATTCGGTATGATGGATATCCACCATTATCCAATATAGTTGCATCATAATGTGGTTTTGGGAAGTATTTGGAACATTTATTGTCAACCATACATGCTGATTTTGGATTTGCACGTCCACATGGTCCATGTATCATGTAATCTTTAACAACATTACATAATTCAGGGTATCTAGGTTTATCAGGTATCTCAGCAGAAATAATCTTGTCAACTTGGTTCGAAGTTGCAATTTTATGACTAGGGGCCATAAATAATAGAATATGAGCATGTGGAAGTCCTCTCTTTTAAAATTCTACCGTGTACATAGCTGCAATCATGAAATCCAAGTATAAAAATTCTATTTGAGGTGATGAAATTAAATAACACATTTTAGATGATTGCACTATATTTACGTTTACCTGAAATAGTTTTCCCAAACATATGTTGCTTTGTCAGATCATCCAATAAATGATCCAACTTTATCTTAAACATCTTAAAAATGATGTTTGGTCTATCATCAGGTTTTAGAAGACGTTCCTCCACGAATCTTTGAATTTCAGGCCAATTCAGATTACATGTGAAAGTTATAAATAGATCGGGGTAACCAAAACTTTTGCATATTGCCATTGCATCGAGATAACTTGATCGCATATATCGTGGACCTCCAGTAAAGGACTTGGGTATAGTAACACTTTTCCATGATTACTCAAATCATTGCTCCCTATCCCTTAGCTTCCTTAACCTTCTCAATAGTAGTACTCCTCAAACTTTTCTGGCATAATTTTGGTGCATTGTCAAATATGTTTTCTGCTGAAGCTTGTATCCATTGTCTATTTGACTATAAAATCAAACATGGCTTTTGTGAGTATTACTTGACATAGACATTATGTTTGTTTGGTTACATTTACAATTTGTTGTTCTGAACTTTATTTATTTAAAGTATTTCGTCGGGTAACTAAATTATAATTAATTATATATTTTACAGATTGTGTTTTAATAAAATTCGTTATTTAAAAAAAAACAGGTATAAGTATATCTAATATCTATGGAGCTCAGTGTAAATACAATATGAAAACAATCTATGTCTAATTTTACAATATGTGAATTAAATAATACTACATGATACTAATTATACGCTTAACTACACATTTGTGGAGGAGAAAGTGATGTCGAAAAATTGGGTCGTGGGCAGTTGTAGGTAGTGGGGTGGGTTAAATGTTTTTTCGAAAATAATGCATTTGTAAAAGGGCCATAAATTAATTTTTGTAAGATTATTTTTGTAAGAATTTACGAATACAGGTTATTTAAGAATATTTTTGCACGGTTGTGAACAGAGGTTGTTTGAAGTAATTATCCTCCATTTTCAATTAACTAAATGGATTCGTATGATATCATACTAAAAAGCGTTGTAATCTGATTTAACATATAATGATTGTTGTTCTGTTATGTGGTTAAATAGGTGAAATCAGTTATGTGTTAAAATTATAAATAAATTATGTGGTTAAATGATAAATCAGTTTAAATATATAAGGAATGATGTTTCATATACAACATGGTTATAATAATATGCTAAACTACAAAATGATTATACAAATTTAGTAGTTAGGAATGAATAATTTATGTAATTGTTCAAATATATAGCCACTCAATGAATATAAAACAAATCCAAAAATAGTGTGAGCATACTTTAACCACATACTAACAAATGTAATTAAATGAAAGTAAAGTGATTAACTAAAATAGTAATTGCATAAACAAAACTTGAAAATTTATTTTCCTTGTAATAGATTAAACACAAAATCATATTTACAAACATAAATTTTACACTCGAGACTCTTCCTTTGTTGTTGTCCATTATCCAACATCTTTTCTATTAAATTTTTGGCAACCACAACATCCACTTACTCATCTATTACCAATCATAAACTCCATGAATCCATCATCTTCTACATATTCAGTTAATCAAACATTATTCATTCCTACTCTTAAACAAATCATTTATTTTGAGTAATTGATACATAAGCTTCATTTTCTTCATTTTGTTCTGCATACAAACATATACTTCTCAACGTGCCCTTAACTACATATTTGTGGAGGAGAAAGTGGTGTCAAAAAATTGGGTCGTGGGCAGTTGTAGGTAGTGGGGTGGGTTAAATGTTTTTCTAAAATAATGCATTTGTAAAAGGGCCATAAATTAATTTTTGTAAGATTATTTTTGTAAGAATTTACGAATACAGGTTATTTAAGAATATTTTTGCACAGTTGCGAATAGAGGTTGTTTGAAGTAATTATCCTCTGTTTTCAATTAACTAAATGGATTCGTATGATATCATACTAAAGCGTTGTAATCTGATTTAACATATAATGATTGTTGTTCTGTTATGTGGTTAAATAGGTGAAATCAGTTATGTGTTAAAATTATAAATAAATTATGTGGTTAAATGATAAATCAGTTTAAATATATAAGGAATGATGTTTCATATACAACATGGTTATAATAATATGCTAAACTACAAAATGATTATACAAATTTAGTAATTAGGAATGAATAATTTATGTAATTGTTCAAATATATAGCCACTCAATGAATATAAAACAAATCCAAAAATAGTGTGAACATACTTTAACCACATACTAACGAATGTAATTAATTGAAACTGAAGTGTTTAACTAAAATAGTAAATGCATAGACAAAACTTGAAAATTTATTTTCCTTGTAAGGGCATCTCCAAAAGACACTCTATAACTTCAAATAAAGAGTTTTTTGTTCTCCAAAAAGAAACTCTAAAACTCTAAATTTGAAGTTTTGGGTAGTAAAACTTCAAATATAGAGTGTCACTACTCAAAACGTCAAATTTGAAGTTTCATCTTTTTATTTGCATTTTGGTCCTTACAATTATATATTTTATTTATGATTTGAAGTTTCATCTTTTTATTTGCATTTTAGTCCTTACAATTATATATTTTATTTATGATTCTTAAATATTTTCTCATTTTAATCTTTAAATTTTTTTATATCTCATAAATCTTTAAATTTATTTCTATAAATTTAATTTTTATACATAAAATAAAATTAAAACAAGATTTATATTATTTTAAAAGTAGAATTAGACAACAAGAATATAACAAAATAAACTTAATAAAAAAAACATTTTAGAAAGGTACATGAAGATTACAACACCACTAGTAATCTGGTAAAGTTGCTCCGGAAACTCCAAAATTTTCAAAATATTGTCTAAACAAATTTTGTGTAACCGAAGGTGGTTGTTGTTGTTCTTGATGTTTTTTTTGTACAATTCTTTCTTGTTCAGGACGAATGTACTCACGAGTATTAATATCACTGATAGAAGCTAAGTCTTTTAGCAATATTTTATTTTCTTCTTTTATTTCTTTTAAAGCTAACTTTTTTGCTTCATTTTGCATTTGCAATTCAATCATCTCATGACTTTTTCCCCTGCTTGTTGAACTTTCTTTTAAAAGATTAAGGATTTGTTCATTTGATGATATCAAAGTATCATCAACCTTAATATTACCTTCGGTAGTCTTCCTAGTTTTGCTTTATTCGATCCAATAGGACGTGGACTTGATCCGCCATCATCACTATTTAAATTGATTGAAAATGAAGGTGTTCTTGGAGATTGTGATGTTGGAGAGCCGAGAGTCATTTCTTACTTCGAAATGCACTAGTTGATCACATATGGGAGCATTACAGAAATAATTTTGTGGAATAATATGATATTTTTTGTAATGCAATACTTAATTATGTATTTTTATTTCTAGTTTTATATTTTAATGTAAGTTTTTATTAATTAATATTTTTGTAATATTTTTATATATGTATTAGCTATTTATCAAAAGTTTTATGAATTTATATTAGTTGTAACAAATATAAGGACCATTGTATAAAATACAAATAGTTTTAAAGTAAGTTTTGAAGTTTTACTTTTGGAGAGAAACACTTTGAAATTTCAAATATAGAGTTTGGGAAACTTCAAAATAGAGAGTCTTTTTGGAGATGCCCTAATAGATTGTAAACACAAAAACATATTTACAAACATAAATTTTACACTGGAGACTCCTCCCTTGTTGTTGTCCATTATCCAACATCTTTTCTATTAAATTTTTGGCAACCACAACATCCACTTACTCATCTATTACCAATCATAAACTCCATGAATCCATCATCTTCTACATATTCAGTTAATCAAACATTATTCATTATACTCTTAAACAAATCATTTAGTTTGAGTAATGGATACATAAGGTTCATTTTCTTCATTTTGTTCTGTATACAAACATATACTTCTCAACGTGCTCTCTATCTTTGTAATTTGATTAATTTTTAATCGTTGTAGTCACATATTCTCTTCAACCAAAAATTAACATAAATACTTAACGCAAGTTTTGATAAGTAAATGATTTCATTAAATCGTCTACAACTCTGCAAGTTTGCTTGTCATAGATTGTAAACACGAAAACATAAACATTGAGAATTGAGTTTAAAGTGAATAAACTCAAGTGATGTTAAGTGTATTTACTTTCAACCGATGTTAAGAAATGACCATACTTATACGTAGGATTGCATAATTGACTACCAAAACTAACAAAATGAAATAGAATTAATTATGATTCAAACCAAATAAGTAGTTCAACTAAAATTTTTTAAAAGATAAAAGACATAAACACGACAAAAAACTCTTTTGACTACTTGATTTTATCAGACTTCTCCTTTTTAACCTTCTTAGGATCAAACTTATATTTCTTAGTTTATGTGTTCCCTTTAAGCTCAGCCATTGTAATGCTGCCAAAATCACTCATTTCAACATCATCGACTTTTTTTTTCATTCAACTGTATATCTTCATCGACAATACATGTTTCATTGTTGGTGTTGTCTTTTGTAGATGATCCCTCGTCATTTTCTATAATCTATGACTGTTTACATTAAGAGATTGGCGTTGTTGAGGTCAAGTATGTACAGTCAGAGATTTCACCACTATTCGTAATGTTTAGAACTTGTTGTAAGAAATGATATAATATGAAATTGCAGAGGTAGACATGTTTTAATAATATAAAGTTTGAGATTTGATTAAAACAAATCTGTTCATCCGTAATTTCTTGTGTATCATTCTTCATGATATTTGCTATCTCATCACCGCACCATATCTTTGCAACCTTATACGTGTCATCTTGTCCAGAAACATTTCTTGCATCCAGAGAAATAAGAAAGAGAACTGTTTTTTCCTTTATGTTAATAATAGGTTCGGGCAAGTCATCCAGATCTTCAATCTAAAAAGTGAAATAATATATGTTATGTTAAAACTGATAAACATGAAATGGATTATAAAAAAATACAGATTAAAGTTTTATTTAGGCTTGGGCATTCGGGTACCCGGACCCGATCGGGTTGGGTCTTTCGGGTTTCAGGTATTTTGGGTTTACCAACATAAGAACCGATCGGGTATTTTTCCGGGTCCGGGTCGGGTTTGGGTATTAAATTTCGGGTTCAATTATCAAATTTTGGGTCGGGTTTGGGTTATCCGAATTTTTTAGCTAATTTTTTAATCAAAATATTTTTAAAAAAACAGTTTTAAAAATCACAGCATATTAAACTATTTAATATTTTAGTTTTATAATGTTATATTGATTAGTTTTTTTAGATTTGTAATTATAATTTTAAATAATTGTGTAACTATAAGTATATATATAAATATTTGTGTAAATATATTATATATTTCAGGTATTTCAGGTACCCGTTCGGTTTCGGGTTTTACCCGATCGGGTTCGGGTACCCGTATTTTCATAATGTAAAATCTGTTCGGCTATTTTATAGATTTTGGTTCGGTTCGGGTTCGGGTATTTCAGATCGGGTTCGGGTTCGGGTTTCTGATATTATGCCCATACCTAGTTTTATTACATCCTCAAAAACACGAGCAAGAATTGAATATGCACTTTGTCTAACTAGAACAGCAGCATGTGAATCAAATAGCAACAACTTGACATCACCACATCTTTTACAGAAAGATGTAGCTTATACCTGAACGTATCAATTGTTACATATATATGTTGGGAAAA
The DNA here is from genome assembly GCA_023374145.1 of Lepidium sativum. Classification (NCBI taxonomy): domain Eukaryota; kingdom Viridiplantae; phylum Streptophyta; class Magnoliopsida; order Brassicales; family Brassicaceae; genus Lepidium; species Lepidium sativum. The sequence continues at coordinate 13,854 of JAKUCM010000307.1, read as the reverse complement.
TTTTGTATATATAGTCTAGCAAAATTTTTACATACCTTGCAGAAACAGATTTCGCATACTCTTTACATTTCTCACAGTAGAATTTTGGTATTAGGATAGATGATACATCAGTTAAGTCGAGAGGAGTCTCTTTTAACACCTCTTGTTGCATTTTTTACACCCAAAGTAATACCAACCGAGTTCTGTCTCAATGCCGGTTACAGAACAAAGTAGACGACATTTCTCAACCTGATTTTATTATACAAAACGTTTAGAAAATATAAAGTAAGTGGTCAAATTAGTAAGTAGTTTGTATTAAAAAAACATATAACCAACGATAATAACATGTTAACTTTACAAAGCTCATCCATTTCAATAGGATCTTGTACAGACTTCATAGGAAACTCAAGATACTTATCCGGTGTATCAGTAACATGTTGTTTTCGTCCATACTTTTTTTGTATTGGTGTTAAACAAACAATATCTTTAGGGAAACTGCAATGTATCAATTGAAGAAATCACACAAAGATATAAATAAAGAAAATGATTAGAAATGTTGTATAGGAGGAGATGTTACAGATCGATGAATGACTTAACTTCAGCAATTGTCTGATATGTGCATACAATCGAAGCATTAAAAGAATTACAGATGCTGCTGGTGTTTGTTACATAATGTTAAAATGGATTAGATATACATTTACTAACATGGTGATAATGCAAGTACATTATTGATGATTACACCATGTTATTATTTAACATACCTCTCCACACATTAATCTTTCCAAACTTTATCAAACAATACACATTTTCGTTGCCATCATTGAGGTAAGCATTGTGAATATGATCAGCATAAGAACCCCAGAGAGTAATTTATAATCTGATCACTAAGAAAACAATTATAACCAGGGAAAAATGAGTTTGATAGAAACATAACTAATTACTATTATTACAGTCAACAACAATTGTCATATAGTGGAAACCGAGCTTGTACTCGTTCTATGATGGCCTGATTATCGAGTAATCTTTAGCCACATTAAAATTTTTGATAATCTTCCACTTCCCAACTGGAAGTAAATTTGCAATTTTTTTTCATATATTCCTGACGAACAACAGCATCAATTTTATCTCCCTGCACAGACAATTGATAAGCATAATTTTCATACAGAATTTTGCTTATGTAAAAATATGATCATCATCGACTGCCAAAAACAAAAGTACAAAATCGATATAAAAATTAAACATTTTGATAGCGAATTCACTTACGGATTCGTCACCTAGGATTAACTCAATAGATGCACCGATTTTGATAGAGTATGGTTGCCATGAATTCAATATTTTTTCCCTGATTACCCATTCAGACCAAAATGGTTTAAGATTAGCGAGCATAGTAAATTGAGATGGCAACGCAAGATGTTTTGGAGAAGCGTAAACTGAGGTACTCAATTTCGTATTCGCCATTGACGCATGGTAGTGGAAAAAATTCAGAAACATCAATTACATATATTGGAATAGAAAAACAGAGTAGTGGTAACGATAAAGTAGGGAGAGGTTACACAGTAGTGTGGTAGAAAGCAGTGTGCGAAAATTAAGTCGTGGGCAGTTGGTGATCGTGTGGTTGGTTACATGTTTTTCGAAAATAAGCATTTGTAAAAGGACCCGAAATCAATTTTTGAAAGATAATTTTTGTAATTTTCTACCTCCGTTTTAATAGATAAAGACTCAAAAGCCCATAACCTTCTGAATGGAAAAGAAGGTTTAAACACGCTCTAACCCACCATTTTTCTAGCTATGGGCTTTTGTTTGTCAGATCTGATTGAGATAGGTCATCTTTATAGAAGAAGAGTACAAAATGTCACTTTTGTCAGACCCTAGTCTTCATAAAGTCTAGTCCTTTGCAATAGCCTATTAGGTGATGGGTCATAAAGTCTAATCCTTTTTAAGAAAAAAGTTGATAGTGTTAAATTTACATATATCAGTTATACATAAAGCAATGTGAAAATTCACGTCAATCTTTCTAGATTCAAATTACCTTTAGTATTTACTATTTAATAACGTAATTAAAAGAAAAGAAAACTGTGTAACGTCATAATTAATACGAAAAAGAAAACTGCAAAGGAGAGACATATAGTAACAAAACAGATCTATCTCTGAGTTTAAGGTAAGTATTGAAAAATGGTGAATCCACCAGATTTCCCTCTGTTTCAACATAGATTTCGTACAGGAGACAAACCACTTCTGGTAAATGTTTGATCTCTTTCTTTCTTTAAATTTTGTTTTTGTTAAGTTACTGTCTTTGTGATTGTCAACTACTGTTTTTTCTGTTTGGTGTAGAAGCTTGATGCTGAGTTTTTAAGAAATCACACAAAAGTGTTGCTAAGATCAGACTCATCGGGGAGACTTTGGAAAGTGAAACTGAACGGAGGCAGGCTCGCCGATGGGTGGGAAGAGTTTGCCGGCAACCATAATTTCAGAGACGGTGACGTTTTAGTGTTTAAACACTATGGAGACGAGATGTTTCATGTGTCTGTTGTCTCCAGATCAAATTCTGACATTGATACCGAGAATTGTTACGTAGATGATGAAGATGTTTATGTTGATTCTGATGATGACTGGGAAGACGAAGATGATGTTGGAGAAGATGAAGATGACAATGAAGAAGACGAAGATGTTGATGATGATGATTCGGTTGAGGATGAACTAGGTGAGTATGAATTTACATAATGTGTTTGATATTTGGGTTTATAACTGTGTAAGTGAAGATTATTCTGATTCAGGGAACACTTTGGAGAAGAAGAAAAATAAGAAAGCAGAAGCAGAATGTTCATCCGGAAAATCTTGTTTCATCACAACTTGTGTCACTCGTTATAGCCTCCTTAAGGATCGTTTGGTGGCTATCTAACTGTGTTTTAGCTTTGTTGTAACATTGAAGAGTATAATCTTGTTGAGTGAAGTGACTTGTTAATCATTGTTTTGCAGGATCTTCCTAAACACTTTAGAGTGTTGCTTGGTGAGCACGAAATTCCTGGTGAAATCGATGTAGTCAATGAGAAAGGGAGAACATGGACATTGAAACTTGCAAAAAACAACTCAACGGGTGTATTTTACATCAGACGAGGCTGGGAAAACATTTGCTCTGCTAATGACCTATGTCGAGGAGATATATGTAAGTTTAAACTTTTCCATAATGGGGAAAGGCCTGTGCTTTGGTTGTGTCCACAGGAACCTGGTAATGGCCTCAAAAAGACCAGAGCATTGGATAAAGTTGCAAAGGAAAAGAAGAAGATGAACAAGACTGGTTCACCATTTCTGAAATTTAAGTTAACACCTAGCCGTTTGGACTCAGGGCAACTAGTAAGTACAACAACTATGTTTCATGAACTTTGAGGGTTTGTTACTGATTAAATCTTGTTGTTCAGTCTCTTCGATCGGGTTTCACGAAGGAAAATGGTATTAAGCAGTCTGGAGAGGTGATTCTCCTGGACAAAGATGGAAGAAGATGGTCATCTTATCTAAAGACTTCAGGACAAGGCAGAACTCAATGGCAATATCTAAGAAGAGGTTGGAGAGAGATGTGTGAAGCGAATGGAGTGAAGGTAAATGATTCGTTTGTGATGGAACTCATATGGGAAGATGCAAATCTTGTGTTTAAATTCTGCAATAAGGTGAACCACCAACATAACTTTTTTGGTTGCATCGTTAGACTTAGAGCTAAAACCTTTGTGCTAAAGAAGCTAATTTGTCTCTTGAGTTCCTGTTTTCAGATTGAAAACCATGACAATAGTGGACAAATAAACGGAAGAGCTCGTAACAAGAGAGCTTGTGAGACTACTCAACAGCCAAAGAATATGAAAGAGACTTCAGGAGAAGGCATAGAAGGACGAGCAAATCAGAGAGGACGCGGTTGGAATGTAAACAGAACCAACAATAACCCAAGAAAATTACAGCGTTTTGAACCAGGATCATGCTCAGTCTCGGATCAAGTAGCTAGGGTGAAACAGGGCATTGTAGACACTCTGAACACTGTGAGACACTTTAGGACCGAGCTTGAGACACGTGAACAGAATTTGAATGCTTCTTTGCAGGCAATTGATGACTTGGGTACGTTCCTATATCAAGTTTTAGTTATGCTTTTAGAAAAGGTTTTTGTTGGACTTTGGTTTCTAATGTTATGATGATGAAACAGGGAAGAAGGTACTGGGAATCAGCAAAATCCTCAACACGTAATCTGGTCTGAAGTTAGACTGAAGATGGCTGAAAAAAGGAACAAGCAGTTTTCGTAACTGAGACTTGAATGTTTTAAGGGTTTGTTACTTTGGTTCTTATGTTGTAATTTCGGCTACTTCGTTGGATCGTTTCATTGAAGCTTTTTACGAGCATTCACTTCTTACTGTATATTCCAATTCAGTCAAATGTTGTCGTCAGGTTTACAAAGATCTTAGGACGTATAAGGTTAGGCCAATTTAATGCGTATAAAAGCCCATATAGTGCGTATAAATTAATACAATATGATATATTGACACAAACCGTTGAAAGGGATCGTATGTTGGAAAAAGGAAAAAATATATGTGAACATATTTCCCTTATTTATAACCCAATTATATATAAACAAATAATCAATACCTAGCAAAGTATTTCTTTTTAGTCAAACAAATAATCCAAAATAATCCAGATGGAGAAACTCAAACATTCTGAAAAATTAGGATAAAAGATGGATTTACGTTCTTCAATCTGGGAAACATCTTGACCTGATCTTGATTCCATAGCCATTAAAGGCAGATGAACCCTAAGGGGAGCTCTTTTGACCATTTGTCTTGAGCTTAAGTAATTCTCTATGAAAGAGAATATTAGGTCGATGCTTTCACAAAGAAGATCTAATCCAAATACGAGGCTTACAGTCCAATAATATCCAAATAATTTTATTTTAAGGTCCATTAACGAAATGTTCTTGTCCTTAAAAGCCCATTTCATTGTCAACATTAGAGAAAATTTTAGAGAATACCTAATTAAATCACATGCCCATATACCCGGCCCAATTACAGAGGAAGAGGGTGAAGCTCAAAACAACCAACAAACCCTAGATCTGATAATGGCAGCGCCGCCTTGGTCTCTTGGAATCTCGGCGAGGTTGTTGGGACTGTGGAGATCGCCGCTGGCTTGCTGGGGAGCGTGAGGCTCAGGTCCAGCAGAATCATAGACGGTGGTCATCGAGCACCATCCACAAACAGGTATATCGTGTTCCGATGACATAGGGGTGGAGGAGGTGGAAATACAAGGGCCAATAGAACATCGAAGTCAAAAAGCAAAGCTTGAATCCGTAGATAAAAATTGTCCCTGGAAGATGAACGGTAGGAGTGGGGATCTCGGTGATTAATTAAAACCACCGGAAATTTTTGGAGTCTTGCAGACCCGAACAAAAGCTTAACCGGAGAGACAAAATGGTGGTGATGTTCACATTGGAAGTAACCGTCTAGGCCTGGGCATAATATCCGAAACCCGAACCCGAATCCGTACCCGATCCGAAATACCCGAACCCGAACCGAACCAATATCTATAAAATACCCGAACGGGTTTTACATTATGAAAATACGGGTACCCGAACCCGATCGGGTAAAACCCGAACGGGTATCCGAAATACCCGAAATATATAATATATTTACACAAATATTTAAAACTGTTTTTTTGAAAATATTTTGATTAAAAATTTAGCTAAAAAATTCGGATAACCCGAACCCGACCCGAAATTTGATACCCGAACTCAACCCGAACCCGAAATCTAATACGCGGACCCGCTAAAAATACCCGATCGGGTCTTAGGTTGGTAAACCCGAAATACCGAAACCCGAAAGGCCCGATCCGATCGGGTCCGGCTACCCGAATGCCCAGGCCTAACCTCGTCCTCGGAGGATAGGGTTCCATAGTAAACCACCACCGGCAAACCTTTCATCGGAGAAGAGGGAAGAAGAAAAAGACAAAAAGAAAAAAAAGAAAAAGGGAGCATTGCACGAGAATAAAATGTCTGACGCCGGTAAATGAGGCATTCTCCGGTTATGCCGGCGTCGGAGGAGAATATCGAAAGAGATGCCTCGATATCTGAGAGAAAAATAGTTATTAAAATGTCCTTAGTCTATTTATAATATCAAATTTCTTTCCTTTACCTAGCAAAGTATTTTATTCACAGTTTTTTAGAAAGAAAGTGAAAAACTTCGTAACTTTTTGTTTTAAAATCGAAACAGATTAGATACTTAAAAGAAGAAGGAAATGTTCTCCGGTGAATACTTTGCTCCGTCGTTGCAGAAGTTTCTGGTCCATTTTCTGATCTTCATTTCCGCTTTAGTGTTAATTAAGGTTCAAGATTTTGCTGACTCCAGCAATCTTTTCTCCTGTTTTTCGAACATTACATCATCAAGAACCCTATAACTAAAATAATACACACAGACAGAGAAAAACTAGTGTTGATTGAATACCTAGGGCATCGATTTCCAGCAGCGAAGCTTCTAGATTCTTTTTCTTGATCTTGAGCTCTGACCGGAACAGTCTTACATCGATTAAAGTATCCACAATACTCTGTTTCACTTTCTTCACATGATCAAAGATTGAGCAAGGTTGAACCGGTTGCTTGTGCTGCAAGGTTCCTGGATCAGCACTTGATTTGTTAGATCCCCTAGTGCGGCTAGATGGTCTTGCTTCAGCAGAAACTCGAGCTATCTTTTGAACCCGGTTCTCTGTTTTTTTCTTCAGCCTGTAATGCTTGAACCATCACTCGTGGTTTCCTCTCTAGAGTCTTATAGCCATCTAATGATACGTGCTGTACCTAAAGACATTTTGTTTCAAGTTTTAGCACATCAGCAAAAGCTAAGAACTTGGAATATAATTGATTTAGTGTTAACCTTGGAGCAGATTCTGAGAACAAGAGATGTTCCTCCTCGAATAACCTCCACTGTGAAGGAATCACCAACGCTCTTCATGCCATTGGCTATAAAGTACTCTTTAACACCTCTATATGTAAAACTGTCCTCGTGCCTTGATCTTAACTAAATGCGACTTCCATTCTACACCATCTTTGTTCACTAAAGTTATCTCTCCTTCTTCCACAATCTCGTTCTCTCTCGTGAATGATGCAGGAAAATGCTGTACAAGTTTCAACTCATTTCAGCTATTAACACCAAATCAAAAGACTTAAAACAAAGGCTTTGGAACTTACAAGTTGACTTGACCTGAACACATAAGGTTTAAGGTTTAATGTCAGAATTCTCTTCTGATTCATTGCAATTCTGTTCTGATTCATTGCAGCAGTGTCTGGACTAGCCTCATCACCTTCAATATCAGAAACACTCTGGTTTTTGTTCGCTTTGGAAGTGGTTCCTTCGGTATTGGAACACAACTTTAGGACAGGTTTTGTTTCGCTTTGGAAAAGTATAAATCTACAGTAAGATCCAACTTTGATTCCATTGTTACGACAGAAACTTCTCCAGCCTCCTCGTATAAAAACCTGACCAGTTTGTTTGTTGTTTCTAAGAAGAAAAGTCCAAGTTTTTCCATGTTCATCCATTAGATCAATCTCACACTGTTTCTTGTCCAGACCATTTGACCTCGCAAATTTGTTTAATACATACTGCAAAATCACAACTTAATATAAAGGAATGGAATCAGAATTGTATCAAAGAGTCAAGAGAAAGTAGTAACCATAGTATATCTTTCTAGGCTTGAAGGTGTAGCGTGTACAACAAGATAAGATTTATCACACGATGTTGTTTCTGTTCTTGCTCTCTTCTTCGACGAAATTTTCTTTGGATGTAAATTCTCTTCCGATGTCCAATCCTCATCATCTCCAGCAATTTCTTCTTCATTATCATTAATGATATTCTGTTCATCATAGCAATCATCATCATCATCATCATCATCATCATCATCATCATCATCATCAATTCCAGCGTCAGAGGTAGAAGAGAGTGACTGTATATGAGAGAAACTGCGTCCGACGGCTCTGACATTGAAGACCATATCTCCATCGTGTCTGAAACTCAAAACGTCGTCGTTTCGAACAGAGTGATAAACGGAGAAATCATTCTCTCTCTCCATCAGAGAATCTCCCATTTTCCAAATTCACTTCCCAGGTTCTGTCCTGAAGCGTATGAAGTCAGTTTCAGTTTCGTAAACTGAGTTTCACTGTTTAAGTGTTTCGAAATAAACCAATCTGGAATCATCTGCATGTAAACAACAAAGACTACGCAAAGTGATAGATAGAGAAGGGGTAGAGAGATAGATAGAGAGAGTGAGAGAAGATACAGGATTGGAGGTCAATTCAGCCAGATCTATAACGAAAGCAGCTTTGTTGGTTGAGGAAGAAATCACTGGATCCGCCATTGATGAACAGTTCAAGGAATTCTTTTTCTGAAATTTGCTTATTTGTTGGCGTTATGATAGTGATAACAGAGCTCCATTGTTCATTGTGCAATGTGCATTAACTAAAGTAAATTAATGAAAAATATATTCTAGGAAATGACAGTTTCTTTTCGGAATTAATGAAAAGGCGTCGTCGTTTTAGTTTTTTGGCTAATTTGATTGGTGCTTTATTATGGGGTATAGAACTGAAACATAATTTCTTTATTTGACCAAACGTAACAACTTCGTTGTATTTTTTGGTAATAGAAGAAACAATTATATTTTCATAAATTATAAAAAGAAACAATTATAAGAGCCAGTGGTTAGTCTTCTTATGTGTACCGAGAAAAACTTCAAAGGAATTTTCTGCAACATAATGCAAAAAATCGTTGTATTTTTTGTTTCTACCAAGAAAGCTTGTTCAGTTCGATCCTCTGAATAAAGGAACCAACAAGATTGTTCTTGTGATGATGAGAGAGCAAAGACATGGACGCTTAGTCTGAAGTTTAGGGAATCAACTAGATCGTTTTACATGAGGGCTAGTTGGAGAAGTTTCTGTAATGAGAATGGCCTAAAATTTGGAGATTTTGTTAGGTTTAAACTAGAGAGCAACAACAATAAAAACGCCTCCATTACGTTTCTTCTCTGCAAAATCAGTGAATGTTTTCACAGAACACAGAAGCAAGCGGAAGAGACAGAGAACTGGTGTGAAAATTGAAAGAGTGTCATCATTATCATCATCATCATCATCGTCACTTCATGAAAACCGATTTTTGACACTAATTGTCACACCAACCACTCTCAAATATCGTAGACTCGTAAGTTTAAACAACTCTCTCGGAAGACTTTTGTTTCCTTGGTTTTGGTTATCAATGCTTTATGAAGAGCACAAAGTGTAAGCTAATGGTCTCTATATTATGCAGAGTATGCAGAGTCTTCCCAGAAAATTCATTAGGGCAAACGGAATGGGAAATGCAAGAAAAAAGAAGATAACTCTGTTGGACAAGCATGGAGTAGAGTGGCCAGTGAATCTAGTAATGGAAAAGGAAAACGAAAGCATTCATTTGGGTTCAGGGGTGAAAAAATTCATCGAAGCTAATGACATTAAAGTATACGAATCTTTTGTGTTGGTGTTGGTTTGGGAAGAGAAAACAACTCTTCCAATGTTAAAGTTCTGCTCCAGAACAAACAATTGACTCTAATATGCCCCTAAGTTATCAGTAAGCATGACTTGTTGTACTGAACTTATATCCTATGCAGTATGAAACCAATATCTGAGGTGTGAGTTAATTGTGTTTGTTTTTAAGGTCAAAAACAGATCTTCTCGACTCGTGTCTTGAAATCAAGTAAAAACCAATATACGTTCTATGTAATATCAGCCTTTAGTAACATAAAATGTGAACTCTGTAATATAATCTGGCCTGCAGTACTATGGGAAGATAGAATTTAAGGTGCTTTCTGCAGTATTATGTAGTTAGTTTCTACATATTAATTCATTGTATCCGACTCTTTTGACCTCCCTTCTGCATTCAAAGGTCACTCTACATGTCATAGTGATGATGATGATAATTCTTGTTGGTATTCAGGGTCATTAATAGTTGCACAAATGCTGTGTCTGGTGTCAATAGCCTCCCACCAATGAGCTCTCAACTAACTCCTTTTACTGTATCAATAGCCTCTCACCATCATCACTAAATGAGAACGGATTTGTTAAACTTAACGTCACACCAGCCAGTATCAAATATCGTAGACTTGTATGTCAAAAGAACTGTCTCCGTTTTAGTTTTGATCTTTGAGGATATTGTGAAATGCAGAGAGTAAGCTTATTGTTTCCTTTTTGTGAACAGATCCTTCCACAGCGCTTCACTAGAGTTAACAAGAGGGCAGAGGGAGCAGGGAATAAGATAATTCTGCTGGACAAGCATAAAGTAGAGTGGCTAGTAAATCTAGTGATATACAAGGAAAATAGAATGATGTATATGGGTGATGGTATCAATGATCCAATGATTTCTTCAACGCTATTAGTGTTGAAGGGAGCAAATCTTTAATCATGGAGTTGGTTTAGGAAGACAGAACAGCTCTTCCTATGTTTAAGTTCTGCTCCAAGAACAAGATCTGATTCTTATATATATCTAAATTGTTCACAAGTATGACCTGTTTTAGTGTACTTATAACTATGTGGTATGAAACTCATGTTATGAACTACTTAGGTTAAGAATTAGTGTGTCGAATTTTCTACTTAAGGGTCTTGATGATTCTGTGATATGAATGGCAGACAATTTGGGAATTCACCAGTACGAAAATTATAAATTTTATATATAATTACCCTTTAGTACCACAAGTCATTGTGTAATATCATCTGTGTATTACTATTGTAAGCTAAAAACTATGTTGATTTTCAAATATCTTTTAACATTCCACATTACTCAGCGTTGATCATCTCGGTGTCCATATCCCTCACTGGAGGTTCAGATTTTGTACAAACCAATGGACTTGAAGTTGTAGGGTCCGAACAAGAATCTAAAGCCTGATATATTACCTCTCGATCTCTGTTCCCCTTTTCTGCATCCTTCTGATGATCTGTTGCAAACTCATCGATTGATGAGTCGAAAGCCAATACACCAACCCTTTCGAGCTCATTACAACATTCAGAGGATGATGAAGATGATAATGATGATGGAGATAATGATTCTTGTTCGCATTCAGTGTCTTCGATGGTCACATGGCTGCTGCTTCTGCTGTCAATAGCTCCTATCACTGGACCCTCATCTAACTCTTTTTGGCAAAAAAAATTGTTCAATGCGTCTGTTATCTTTTTGTCTTGAACTTCTGATGATGATTCTTGTTTGCATTCAGTATCTTCGATGGTCACATGGTTGCTCCTTCCGTCAATAGCTCCTATCACTGAACTCTCAACTAACTCTTTTTGGCATAATTTCGTGTGCAATGTGTCTGTTACTTTTCCGTCTTGAACTTCGGACCTAAGACATGATGATGTCGACCTAGCATGAAGCCTGCATGACATCAGAACAGCATAAGAAACTCACAAGCTCAAAAACCTCAAATTTTCATCTAATACAATTTACTCAACCTGAATTGGTTAAATAAACAGCCTCAATCTTAGGTTATACATTATACCTACATGAGAGCTCAACAACAAAACTAGCAATGCAGAAATGCTCACCTGCTGTAGAGGAGCATATAAGCTCTTTGAGAAAGGACATCTTCTAATTCAACACTTTCTATCTGTAAGCATATTCAATTAAGATTAGAAGATCCTTCAAATGTTATAGATTTATCATATTTTCAAGCCGGTGTATCAACTAGAAGGCAAAACATAAATGATTGTTACCTCGGAATCATCTATTCTATACCAGTTTCCACAAAAATCCTTGATGTAACATATATAATGGCCGAAGAATGATGCATTCAGCATATCTAAATGGACAATCACTGCATAGAGTTTATATACATCTGATCCTTCTCCACCTTCGCTAAGGTAAGGGCTAAGATCCAATGTCTCAGGAAAACTTATTCTTTTGTTCAGTTTTCCGTATCTTCCTCCCTGCACACAATTTCACAGATGTATTATTGACAACTAAACGCAAAATAATTTACTAAAAGGGAGGAAATGCAACAAATACCTGATATCTTTTTAACGCAATTGTAAGGATATTTGGAGCACGCCGGATTGTAAGACGCTTGCATGCCTCTACATAGTCACTACACCTGTATACAAAAATTCATTATTTGTTTTAGAAAACAAAGTCAAATTTGTCAACTACTCAACTAACGCTAAGGCTTTTTGGATTTAATTACATACCTATCACACTTGTACATGTTATCTCCCTGAAGCCACTCTTCAGCTGTAAACTGATCAAGACATTCCTCCAAAGACACCGCATCCCCATGAATCTCAACACTTAAGTCCAGCATATTTTCATATTGGTCTGAAACATGATTGCAAACAGTACACTGAACCTGGAATGTCGAAAATGCAGCAAACAAGAGAGTGGAATATTAAAGTAAGTTCATCACAGAAAAAATCATGATCTTTTTTTATCAACTGAAATCAAGCTCCATATATCCTCAAAGCAGACAGCTAGCTAAGACAAAAGAAGTAGCATGTTCACAAGCATTATGGCAATTCACAAGTATAGATCAAAATTTGATATTTTGATCAAGAAAATCACCTGTGATTGGAACAGGCCACCAAATATATACTGAATAAGTGTTGTTTCTTGAGAATGAGGAGGCACCATTTTTTCTCCACCAAATTCGTCAAGGCAAACAGACTGCATCATATCAACTGCATATCTGCATCATATGTGAATTGTAAATCCATTGATTGGGTGATTCACAGGCTACACCACAATGAATTAGCTATTCTTATGAGTAAGAGATACTGACCTCATGAACTCATGAGCATCCTCTTGTCTTCCATAACCCAAAGTTCCACCAATATTAGTTAACCGTGAAATAATGTTAATTGGCGAAAAAGGGAACCGACTTTGGCTTGCTCTCTCAACATGGGTTTGAAAATCACAGAAGAAGCACCAATCATAGCGCATACCTGTAAAATAAAACATAAAATCAAAGCTAAAGTGCATGAAGAAAACCAAACGAAAAAAGTGTAGGAAGTATTTGATACTTAATACCAAAAAAAATCAGAACCTTACATTCTCTCTTGTGGCCTTTCTCTAGCAGGTATGCAACAAGAGGACGAGTCCAAGAAAGGCATTGTAGTATCACATTTGCAAAACAACTGAAAGTGGAATTCATAATGATGGGAAAAAATTAAGTAATGAACTCATTCAGTTGATGCATTTAAGCTACACTATAAACCAGATGAACACAAACCTATTTCCACAATTCATGAGCCCACAGGGAGCCAATTCTGGACTGTCCCAGTAAAAATAATTAAGAAATTCTTCAGATGGGAAAAGAATCTGCAGAAAACGCAAATCAAAAGTACAAATAACATTAACAAAATGACTAAAGAAAATGTCAACAAGAGTTGAGAAAAGAGAAAGACATATTACTTCTCTTGGCTTGAGCCAACTCTTGTTTTGGCCCCGATTAGGAACTAGCGCAATCTTAGAGGTGGATCTAACTCCAAGCGGGGAACCTCTAAACATCAGGCCATTATTCTCAGATGGTGTTAAGGTAATCATCTCGATATCCTTGCACTTCCTTTGATGACCCGAACTCCAATCTGACTTCTGGCACTCTGCTGAGCTAATAGCAAACACCATCGAGACCAAGGAACTCAATTTAGACACAAAACCAACTTATAAGAATACAAGCTGATCCAAGATGATCCAAACTATCTGAATTCATGTAAGATAAATTCACGGAAGTACCTATGCAAAAACTTCCAAAACCAAAACCAAAACTCTTTTATCGAAAAGCTTGAGACTTAAAAAAGAATTATATATCCCAACCTCACATTAAAGAGTAAACACAATCGAGACCAAGGAACTCATCTCTCTC
>JAKUCM010000306.1:0-41858 GCA_023374145.1 Lepidium sativum | reverse complement strand
GTTCACTTCTCAGTTGTTGCTTTTATTTCTCCATTTTGTTTAGTTTGAGCATTGCCAATGCCCTCAATATCATCTTCATCGGATTCTCCACCTTCACTTCCATTTGTTTCACTTTCCTCCCAAATCGCATCATTATCACTCTAAGTCATTTGAAGTGTATTCTCCTCCTTGATCAGTTCTTAACCACTTTATTTTCTTTCATTTTCCAGTTTATACTCTACTCCTAAATTGTTTAAAATAGTTGAATGCTTTTGAATTCTCTTTCAAAAGATACACCCATGATTTTCTACAGTAATAACCAATGAAACACAATATATACTTCTTCCCACTAGTAAAAACTGGACTTATCGGACTACATATGTTCAAAGTGAACCAGCTCAAGTACATATTTCGCTCTCTGTGTACTCTTCTTCAGAACAGCCTTTCTAGGTTGCTTACCAACCATACAATCAAAACAGATGAAACTCTAAGACATTACAGTAGGAAGACCACGAACCGTGTCTTTCTTTTGAAGTGTATGCATTCCTCATTGATTGAAATGCCTAGACTGCTCATGCCATAACCTTTCTTCATCTTTTGTGGTTGTTTGAAGACACATTTGCTCACTTATCCTCTTCTTATCTTGAATATGATGAAACAACACGAACATTCGGTTTATACTCACCATACTCTCAACAATCAGCCCTTTCTCATCGTAATAGATCTTGCACATTCTCTTTTTATGATAATTATCAACTTCTTATCTCCACTCATGTGATTTGAGCACCCTTAATCCAAGAACCAAGCTTTCCTACTTAGAATTTCTTTCCCTCTGGTATATGCTATCAACAACTTCTCAGCATCTTTTTCCACATCTCTATCATTTTTGTCAGCATATGTCATTAACAGCTTCTCTTCATTCTCCTTAAGATCTGCATAGTTCGCCTCATCCCATCTCGAACACTCGTTCATGTAATGTCTATGTTGATGACACTTATAACATTCCACATTGCTTTTGTCGAAAGATGATCTCTCATGCACACGTCATGTGACTATACTATTTCCATATATTCCTCTTCCTTGATTCATGTTAGAACCTTGCTCATCATCTTTTTCCATCGGTTTCTTAAACTTCTGTTCATTAACCATAAATGAGCTATGCAGCTTGTCAAGTGAGTGTCCTGAATCTGCTTTGATTCTTCAATCGACACAAGATACATGAAATTCTTTCTCAATGCTATGAGAATCTTCTCCACCGGCCTTTGAATCAGCTAACAACCCTCCATTACTTCTTAAATCATTTGTGATAGCTAACACTCTGAAGAAGTACTCTATAATCTTCTCAGAATCCTTCATTTCGAGCACTTCAAAATCTCTTCTTAGCTTTTGAAAGAGTGACTTCTTCACTCTCTCATTTCCCCAAACTTTATCTTCATCGAATCCCAAATTATCTTGGAGGCTCTTCTGTCCATAATCTGTTCAAACGTCATCTTATAAATATACAGATAGTGTTTAACTTTATGGTTGTTAGTTTTGGCGTTGTCAACCTGCGGCCTCTGCATTGCAATGAGTACTGTCGTGGTCGGTTGCTCTTCAAAACCAGTCTTATGTAGACTCCACAATCATCGTGCTCTAAAGACATTATCCATAACTTCACTCCATCCCAATGTCCATCAAACTGGGACAATTTCATTTTATCGTCCCCCATCTCACTCTGATATCACTTTTGTAAGAGCAATCAAAGCTATTAGATAATTGGCACTAAAACATGTTTTCTTATCATGGTAATCGATGGCTTATACGATTTTAAATCAACTAATTCTCATACAACTACTGCAAAGTAACAAAAACTAGTTTGAACTCCATAAAACTCGGTCTCAACAATAAAAATATTGTTATTTAATTCAGAAAATTAAACCAAAACAATAACCAATAAATCAAAGTTTTATTTTAGATTTGCTTCTTTACTTCCATTTTCCAGTTTTGATTTGCTCCAACAACCTGATTATCGTCAACGGAGATTTTACTTTGGTTCAATTAAACACAAACTTTGTTTTCTTTATAAAGTGTTTAGTTGTCGCTCTTTGTAAAAGTCAATGAGACTTGAAAGGATTAAGCTTTTTTTCATTTTTTATTTCCACATATTATTACTTTGTTTACGAGAGCTGCTTTTTGCCAGTTTGGATTTAATAAATGGTCGACTAGAAACACTTACGCAACATATATAAAATTAACACTTCTGACCCAAAAAAAAACATAAATAAAATTAACAAGCTAATAAAACTATAAGTAAATTATGACGAAAGTCATGGGAATTTCTTAAAGGTTAAGATAAAGTTAGGAAAGCTTAAGGGTGTATTGGAACCACAATTTTGGAAGATTTGATAGAATTTAAGATTTGAAGAGACTCTAAGAGATTTATTGAGTTTTTAGGAATTTATGATTAATTTACTGATTTCTTTTATTTTTCTAAATTAAATAATTTGATAATTCGAAGAGATTTGATTATATTTTTTATGAGATTATATGATTTATGCCTAAAGACAGAAAAAAGGAGGTCAGACAAGAAGTGTTTGATAAGTTTTGCCCCAGGAAATTGGTTTAACGAGAAACTACCATTAATAAAAGAGATACTTTTTATTAGTCTTTAATTTATTTTTAAAAAATTATAAGGAACATGGATTCACAAATTAGGAGGTACACTTTTGTGAAATCTCTTCCATAGATGATAGATTATTGGCAACCATGATTCAGAAGTTATAGTGAGGTTATGTACGGTTTTGGTTGACAATTTCATAAGAATCTCAACTTTCAGATAATTACGAATCAAATACAATGGATTGTTATTTTCGTGGTTTCGAGGACATCGACATATTGAAATCTTGTCGATCGTTTGTCCTCTTTCATTCTAAGACCAACAATAGAACTGCATTAGGAGTTTTTAACATTTTACTAATGGAAATAATAATTTATTAAAAGTTAAGAGCTCTTGTAATGGTTTTAAAATTTTTGGGATTCTAATGGTACTAGAACTCCACTTGGGATTCTTAAAAAGAAAAAAAATAATTATTAATTTATTAAGTTAATCTTAAAATTGATCTTAAGGCAATCACAAGTGATGAACATTTACATGTATGCCATATCCATTGATCTCAGATTTCCCGAGCTCACGCTCTTAGCAATTGGGACATCAGAGAAAATTACGTTGCTAGTCTTCATAACATCCTCCATCTTTGTCACTAAAGATATGTTCTTAATGTCTAGTACCTTAGAAAGAGGAGACTCCATGGCTGATTGCACAAGGAGATTTTGCTCACACTCATAGAAATCATTGTCTATTAGTTATTGATCACTCTACAACGACCTGAGATCCCTGAGCTCAACAAGATATTGAGAGAGGGGATCAATCGGTAGCATTGGTTCTTCCATGATCGTCTCAGGTGCTTTAAATAGGTCACTCTCTTCTCCAAAATCATACTCACATGCCTTAACAAGATTGTTCCGCTTCACAATTATAAAAAGAATTAGCAAAACACGACATGAGAGAATAATATCATAAGCTTCAAATGTTAATTATCAGAAACTCTAGACCAAGAATCAATGAGTCTTCTTTACTTTTATGCTCAAACACTCATAGATCTCTTTAGTATATAATTCGTTCTAAAAGAGAATAATGAAGGGGAATCTAACTTCTTTGCTACAGTCATTGTGGAGAATGATTGCTAGAAAATGACGTTATGTATCCACAAACCCAACCGAAAGCAAGAGAATCAATTTAAAAATATAACAGAAGTCCTAAAGAACACGGAATCTGATGTCTAAAAACACAAAACTTCATTGATGATCGTGTAAAACAAGAACGAACCAACAAAAACAAAAGCCAGATATTTTCATGTGTGGATAATGTTGCAACCACTAGATTTCAATTGCACCTAACACTATCGATGTGTGTAGTTCAAAACGTTACTAATATCTGAATCACATATATTAGTAAACGAATCATATAATAGAATCATTACATGCCAAAACAAACTTGCTGTAGATTATAGAATAGAACACAATTTCAGATTAAAATTTAAACCAGGAAATGTAAAATCCAAACACAGACTCGCATTCTAGACAAGAAGCTGCATCAATATAACTAAATGATTCCATTATCTAAATTTCTAAGAACATATAGCAAATGCATTTGACAAATTCAAATAAGAGAATTGCATATGTAGAGTTCAGTTAAGAATCCTCTACAAATCATGAATCGAAAGCTATAGTTTTCTCCATACGTACATTTTAGAGAGCTTTTTGGAGCACCCCCGGTGACTTAAGCGACACGAAGAAGAGCTACCTTGGCCTTAAGTTCCTTAAGCTGATTTTCAAGATCGCTCTTCCACTTGTCCCTTAATTCGTGAACCTTAATCCTCTTCGACTTTAGCAGATGGTTTCTCAGTTGTTGCTTTTATTTCTCCATTTTGTTTAGTTTAAGCATTGCTAATGCCCTCAATATCATCTTCATCGGATGCTCCACCTTCACTTCCTTTCGTTTCACTTTCCTCTTAAATTGTATCATTATCACTCTAAGACATTTGAAGTGTATTCTCCTCCTTGATCAGTTCTTAAACACTTAATTTTCTTTCATTTTTCAGTTTCTACTCTACTCCTGAATTGTTTGAAATAGTTGAATGCTTTTGAATTCTCATTTAAAAGATACACCCATGATTTTCTACAGTAATAACCAATGAAACACAATATATACTTCTTCCCACTAGTAAAAACTGGACTTATCGGACCACATATGTTCAAGTGAACCAGCTCAAGTACATATTTCGCTCTCTGTGTACTCTTCTTCAGAACAGCCTTTCTAGGTTGCTTACCAACCATACAATCAAAACAGATGAAACTCTAAGACATTACAGTAGGAAGACCACAAACCGTGTCTTTCTTTTGGAGTGTATGCATTCCTCATTGATTGAAATGCCTAGACTGCTCATGCCATAACCTTTCTTCATCTTTTGTGGTTGTTTGAAGACACATTTGCTCACTTATCCTCTTCTTATCTTGAATATGATGAAACAACACGAACATTCGGTTTATACTCACCATACTCTCAACAGTCAGCCTTTTCTAATCGTGATAGATCTTGCACATTCCCTTTTTATGATAACTATCAACCTTTTATCTCCACTCATGTGATTTGAGAACCCTGAATCCAAGAACCAATCTTTCCTACTTAGAATTTCTTTCTGATATGTTCGTATTTTGACCATTTTAGCAGCATATTTTAGGTAGATTTGCATCCTCATTCATATCATTTTATGCACTTTAGAGTCCCTTAGGAGCATTTTCACATATATCATGCATTTGGAGACACTTAGGTGCAAAAGAGTTGGATTCGGAGAACTTTGAGGTAAAATTGGCTTAAAGGCTACAAGTATGAGCTCAACGCGTAGTGTCTGAACAGAAGACCCTGAAAGCTGAAGTTGGATTTAGAGCATTTTGACATAAAATTGACCCAAGGACTGCAAAGTTGAGTTTAAGGCTCAATGTCCCGAACAGATGCCTGGAAAGCTGGAACGTATCCCAGACTCGCTTTCTCACGCGCCAACAAACATGCGAGTTCAACCTGAACGCTCCGACTCAACGTCAAACCGGCGAGTGAGCCCTAAAGCCCAGTTCGTTTGTCGGATCCAGCTTGCCTGCTTAAAATCCAGCACATCACTCAATCAACACCCGAATTTCCTTTTTTCTGTTTTTACCAATCCTTGTGAGATGTTTCCTCGGATTAGGGTTTCTTTATGTTTCGGGGTTCTATAAATACCCCTTATGCGAAAACCGCAAAACCATCTAAACTTTCATATCAAAACTTTTATATCTTGAAATTTTTATATCTTGAATCTTAGACATCTTCTACAACTTTGAAACTTTTAGGATTATTCAATCTTTTAAGTTTTTTTTCTCTATTTTTCTCTTTGCCTCCGTTTTTCACCACTTTTAGAAATCCAGTTTGTTATGTTGAGAATCTAAAGGAGTTAAGCCTATTTTCTTCTTCAGTTTTCTAAGCTTTTTCTATCTATGTCTTTTTCTGCAATTTTTGGGTTTATGTTTGTTGCCATGAGTGAGTAGATCCCTAAGGGTCTCATGAGGAAGAGGGTAGATCTAGGTTCAATTCTGGGGTTTTAGCTTCTTTAGGCGTTTTGATGTATAAATCTAGTTATCGGTTTGATCTTAGTGTTGGTTTCATCCAGATCACATGAGACTTGATCCGCTTGAACCCCATATCTGAGAAGTTTTAGGGTTCTAAGCCTAGGTGCAGTTAGGACTAACATTCCTATCCCAAGAGATTGGCTGTTGAGGTTGTTAGTTGGTTGATTTGAGAACTCATTCATACTGCCATCCTGCTGAGAAATCTCCAAAGATATTTGGGTTAGATCTTAGTAGGTTGAGATTTCATATTCATGAGAATGACGTGTTTACCTTGTTTTTGTGTTTCTCCACCGTAGATCTCGCTTAACAGGTTGCTAGACAAGTCCAGGAACCCTTAGTTGGACCGAAATCACCGACTTTTCTTCCTCATGACCCTGTTTTAATTTTCTGATTTTCGTTAGTTCATACCCTGCTTGCTCTGTTTAGCTGCTTACTCTGTTTTTCTGTTTGCTCTATTTCTGTCCTCAACGTTCACTCTGAAGTCTGTTCAACGTTCACCTTGAACTGTTCAACATTCACTCTGAAGTCTGTTTAACTTAAACTAGACTTGTTTAACATATCCCTTGCGCTAGCACAACACTTTGTTCCATACCTATTATACTAAAATAGATTTGATTAACATAGGCTAAAACCTTGTTATCAAATTGGTGCCATTGGCAAATAAGTGTTTTGTGCTACATATTGGATCTTAGAACACTCTAGGATCAAGTTTTTTTTTTTTTTTTTTTTTACTATTTCTGTTGTGTTTCAGGTACCAACGAGTTCACCCTGTGTATTGATGCAAACGAGATGCAAAGGTCCTCCTGAACCAGCCAGATCTTTCAACAGGCCTGCGAATCTGCCTGTTGAGGTTGTAGACATGGCTGACCTCATACACACCACCCCTACCCCATATGATTCCACCACTAGCCACCCCACCACCCAGGCGAATCCGATCTACTGGTGTTGGTGATACACCGTCGTTGCACACACCGCGACAAGGCATTAGACTCCCCCTATTCCCAAAAACAAATTTGAGATTAGGAGTAGTTTGATCACAATGGTGCAGAACAACAAATTTCATGGCTTACCATCTGAAGATCCTGTAGAGCATTTGGATGAGTTCGAACGGGTATGTGGTTTAACCCGAATTAATGGAGTCTCAGAATACGCATTCAAGCTGAGACTTTTCCCTTTCTCATTGGGAGATCGAGCGCATGTATGGGATAAACACCTTCCGCAGGGGTTGATTACAACCTGGGCTGACTGCAAGCGCGTCTTCTTAGCCAAATTTTTCTCAACCTCTCACACAACCAAGCTTCGTCATGCCATCTCCAACTTTGCTCAATATGGTACAGAATCGTGAGCTGCTGCTTGGGAAAGGTATAAAATGTACCAGTCACAATGCCCCCATTACGATATATCTGAAGACAGCATCCTGAGCCATTTCTATAGAGGCCTTCATTCCAGGTTGCGCATGCTATTGGATACAGCCAGCAATGGGAACTTTCTGAATCAAGATGTTGAAGATGGTAGGAATCTGATTGAAAATCTAGCTTCAGCGGATGGCCAATATGGTGAAGACTTTCATCGTTCAGCATGTGGCCCAGCGGATTCTGCATCTTCCCAATTGAAGGATCTGAAAGCAAATGAGAAGATGGATAGGTTGCTGATGGTGCACCACAAGCAAGTTAGCATGATTAGTGAGGATACCTTCAAGGGACGATGCACAGGTTGCTGAGATTAGTTTTCTGCAAAACGAACATAGCCACAAGCCATAGAACAACAGCTGGAAGCAAAACCCTAACCTCTCCTACAGAAGCAATAACGTTGAGAACCACAAGACCAAGTTTATCTCCCACCAGTTAAGAAAGCATGGATTCCACGCAGCCAGTACAACCACAGTTTTTAACCAGCACAAAATATGCACAATATGCACAACCATCCCCATCAAAGGAATCCCCTGATGTTTTGGAGCTTCTTCAACGAATTAAGTAGGGCCAAGCAACACATGCTGCAGAGTTCAACAGGGGGTTTGATGAGGTTCAACAGAGGCTCGATACATCACATAATGATCTTTACTGCAAGTTTGAAACTTTAAATGCTAGGTTGAAGTATATAGAGAGTCATCAAGCTTCTTCTTATGTGAACACTACTGGCTAATTACCTAGTAAACCTGTCCAAAATCCTAGGGAATACACACCTCACTCACTCACTCTCGGAAGTGGCAGACAACTACCTTCGCGGGACAGTACACAAACTTGCACTGAGGACACTGAGATTCAAGAGGGGGAGGGGAAACAAACCGAAAACACACCCCTTGAAACCAAACTCGACACCCCAACTCGCCACAGCCACAGACGAGTTCAACACCCTAATGCTGAATTCCCTGCAGTTGCACCTGTAAGTGACACTTTACCTGCATATAAGCCTAAAGCCCCTTTCCCAACCCATTTGTAGAAGGATCAGACAGCCAAGCTTAGAGAGCTCTTCGACAGTCAAATGAGGGGAGTTGATTTGAAAATGCCATTGCTGGACGCGTTCGCTCTTATTCCCCAGTATCAAAAATTCCTAAAAGACGCTATCAAGGGAAAATCTAAAGGCGTTGAAGGCATGCTGCTTAAGTTTCACCAATGCAACGTTGTAGTTGAGGCAAAAATTGTGCTTGAAAAGTTAGAAGACACAGGGACATTCACGCTCCCATGGTCTCTAGGCCATATGACCTTCAAAAATGGACTTTGTGATGTGGGAGCTTCAATAAGTTTAATGCCCTTGAGTGTGGCAAAGAGCCTAGGTCTGAATGACTATAAAGCTTGCAAACTCTTTCTGATACTTGCTGATCGTACCAGGTACTCTCCTCACGGCCTTCTGGATAATTTGCCAATTAGGATTGGTAATGTAGAGGTACCAACATACTTCATAGTGATAAAGATGGATGAGGATCCACAAGACCCTATGTTATTGGGTAGACCATTTTTGGCATCCGTTGGGGCTGTGATAAATGTTAAACGCAGGACCATCGAGTTGAACCTGGGAGATGATGAAACAATGGAATTCGACCTAAATTATGGGGATTTGATTAAGCCCACAATTGAGGGTTAAGGATTCACAATAAGTGAAGAGGTTGGTATGATAGAGGAACAAGATCACAAGGGAACTCTGATTTCCCTTGAAACACCACCCTAAAAGAGAACAAGTGAAGAGTCAAGCTTAGAGACTTAAAACAAGCTCACTTCGGAGGAAATCCCATGCATATCACTTGTATATTTTTAATTTTTTGTTTTTTCCAGGTTTTTAGCTGTTGATAGTGGTTGTGCTTGAGTGAGTCGTTGATACATAAGGGATATGTCTTTGAGAACTATCTATTGACCCCTCAATACAACCATATACTCTCTGAGGCACATTGCCATCTTTTCTGTCTTCTATTTAAATTTCAGGTTTAACATGTATCATTAGCTTAATCCCTATCTCTTTGAGTATATTATTTAGGGTTGAGTTTTTGATTAAGCCTATACTAAGCATGCCTATACCAGACATTTTCTTGTCTTTAGACCTTGTTTCGAAACAGGTTTTGGGTCAGAATTGGCAAAGGAACAGCCACCAGGCTTTTGATTGGGCCCAATTGAGCCTGATGAATGAGCTTAAGGAACATATATATTTAAGCTTCTAGAAGAGACGAGGTCACTTCGCTGCTACAGTCCCGGCGAGTGGAGGAACAAGTGGTCCAGAATCCACCAGAAAACATGTGGCTGAATTTGTAGTGGTTTGGCGAGTAGGACCGGCGAGCACATTGTTTTGTCAAAAATTGTGTCAGCCGTTGTCCCCCACTAATGGCAACCCCCATAGCTCTTCACTCACTATAAATTCATGAGCCTCCTCTACTTCTTCCTCACACCTCTAAATCTCTCTAAAATCATTTCTCTTAATATAAACCTCCTTAGTAATCTCTTAAGCTTTGAGTGCAGTATGGACAGCGGAAGGATCTCAGCGAGTCAGAAGAATGAAAAGTTCACCATAATGGCTCGCCCAATTTCAATGGTAGATAGGGTGAAATGGAGAGCCCTTTGCCAAGCTTTCCTAGGTGAATGGAAGTAGTCTGCGGAATGTGGACACCCTTTAGATGACACAGTGACACCCACAACAAAACACAAGCCAAAGAAGAGTGGAAGGAAGCTAGTCCTCACCAACTCTAGTTCGGATGAAGATGTCACCCACACTCCAACTCGCCCTTCTGCTCAACGAGCTGAGCTCTCAGTTGGGGGACATCACGATGCGCCCCGAACAGACAAAGGAAAAGCTATAGCCATAACCTCTGATAGCGGAGAGGAAGACGGTGAATTATTCGTGGACCTCAAAACCTTGATCGATGATGGGTACACCAAAGATCAAGCTTTTATAATACTAGAAGAAAACAAGGCACACCAACGAGCGCAAAACCCTCAATCCACAACCCACCACAACGAAGCATACATGGCGCTTTCGCAGATGGGGTTCAAGGGCACAATCTACCCTCACAGGCCAACGCTGGAATTGATGGGTGTGGACAGAGACTAAGACTTGATACTTGAATCTTGTGGCCTCTCAAAAATGACCACTATAATATACAACGGGTACAAGGAGGAGATTGCCCAGTTCCTAGCCGCAGTTAGATGTCATAAGTACAAATCTGTGAGTATGGAGTCACTTACGGAGTATGGGGCTGGGTATATCAAATTCACAATACACGAGCAGTCATACCAATTCACCTTCAAACAGATGGACGACTTCTATGGATCCCGTCAGGCACTGCAACATTCCCCAACATAGACGAAGAAGAGCTGGATGAAGTTTGGCACATGCTTAGTGGAAGCACCCCTTTCACTCCGTCACAAAGCAAGGGAAACCGGATTCGTAACCCCGCAATCAACTTGTAACACCCGTCTCCCGACACTTTGAGACACGTGTCACTTCCTACCAAAACATTCAATTTTTATTTAATAACTAAGATGGTCTCAAAATCTTACATAAAATCTCTCGAATAAAAATCATTAAAATAAAATAAAAAAACGAAGAAAATGTCTTACGAAATAAATAACTGAAATAAATAACTTCAATGAAAAAGGGAGATTCAGCAGCTACTCATGATCCTAGATCCGATCTGGAAAAAAGGGAAAAATGAGGGGGTGAGTATAAATACTCAGTGAGGAGATCACTTCTGCCCACTGAAGCTCAAAGTTCTAACTTAATACTAAATATCGTATATCCTAAGCATAGAAAGCAATCATGTGAAACTTGTGTATTTCAACAAGTTGTACCAATCTGGCTGGTCTGCCAGTAGCAGCCAACGTCGCACACATCGGCTCAAACATACTCCACGATGGCTTTAGAGCCCCTCGGTTGGGAGACCACGGTCCGTAACTCGATCCTCCCTAGCTCGTCAGCGGTTTTCGGGCAGAAGCGGTCCCGTCGGCTCACTCCAGACCATTATCTCTTTTCCACGGGGATTGTCGGCCCGTAGCCCACTTCCTCTGCGTCACCACTTTTTAAGAGACATCCAGACCATTGTCTCTTTTCCACGGGGATCGTCGGCCCGTAGCCCATTTCCTCCGCGTCACCACTTTTTAAGAGACATGTCACTTACTCATTTACTCATTATTTATTTACTTACCTTTCATCAAAACATTAAATATATCACCTCTTATGAGATGCCTCAACAAATACATATTTTTATATATTTATATATTATATAATAATTCAAACAACTATCCTATTTCCAAACATTCACCAAAATCTCTAAAATATTATCTAAGAGTTATATAATATTTAATATATGATTAAAAATATTCTAATTAAATATTTTAAATTTCTAGAATAAATGAGTTTAATATTAAATTAAAACTAAAAGTCTCGCAGATCATATCCTCACCTAGATTGGCCGGTGACAGATTCAAAAACACAGCCAAAAACAAAATCAACAACTTTCACAACAGAAACCTTCACACACAAGCAACCAAACATAATTAGAGTTCATCAGTCAACAAAACAGATGATTCTTGTTGATCAAGCAATGACATTACAGATCAGATCTTACCTAGATTCAAAGGTCCGATGGTTCTGTTGCGTTCCTGAATGTTCACTTTATCTAAATCCAACAAAAACCTGACTTTGCTTGCAAAGATCTAGTCAGAAAACGACCTCAAATATGCCAAGTCGAAAACAGTAATTAGAAGAAAACTCAGAATTCTCTAAGTCTGGAAAAAGATACGGAGTTGATGTCTTACCTTAAACTCGGTGTAACTCTCTCAATACTACTCCGATCAACAATCTGTTTGAAGCAACAAAAACTTGAGAGAAAGATCTTTCCAGAACTACAAAAATCATCAATAGGCGATTAGTATCAGATAAGTTATGGGCCCTAAAAAATAGTGGGTTGGACTATTTTTCTTACCACTTGGAGGGTGCTCTAGGTTGATCAATCAACTTCGGCAATAAAGATACTTGCTATGAGGCTTGAGTTTGAAGATTTCAGAAGAAGAAAAAAGCCTAGGCGGCGCCAAGTTGGTGGGTTTAAATAGGAGAACATATTATGTTTTGGTGCTAGGTTGAGAAGATGCAAATTTTCCTTTTTTTTGATCTCCCTTGACAATTCTTTTATTGGGCCTTATGGGCCACAAAATTAAGTCATTAGCCCAATGTTGAGTCTCACACAACTGTGCTAGGAGGATCATCGCGAACCTAATGTTTGCACGACCATCCCCAGGCCCTATAAATTCCTTTGAGATGCAGCTTTTGGATACAACCTTAACAGAAATAGTTGGAGTAACTCCAAGCGGAAGGTAACTGATGTAGGATGATGCCAACACTAGCTTAGCTTACATGTTGGGTAAGCATTTCCCCGTCTACAGATCCAAGGGATCACTTCAAACGAACAGATCCAGGCCAAAGCCCATATGCGTGGGTGGGATCATAACCCCCATCCTCATTGCCTGCGGAATACAATTAGACGAACTTGGAGTCGTTGCACCCAAGTTGATGAACGTGTGTCCTCCCTCAGAGCTTCAGAAGTATTGGCCAGGAAAGACCAAAATGGACGACTCGTCTTCCACCGAGAACAAGAAGATGCAAGGATCTCGTAGCAATGCAGAGAGTTAAGCTCCTTGGTATCAACCCAAAATGCCGAATATGCACATCCACTACATTTCTTCAACCCAACCATACATACTTCGCAGGAGGACTCCCAAGACCAAGTTGAGGCTGAGGAACCTGAACCTGAAACATGCTACTTTGAGAAATTCGCTCAACACAGGATGGGTACCCCAACGCGTGAAGCCCACAAACACATAGGTAAGTTGCAATAGTTAGGAAAATGGCTTGTCACGAAAGTAAAGGGGCTCCCAAAAGAGAAGGTATAATGGGCAAGGGAAATATAAGAGTTGAGGAAGGAATCAAATCAAGTAACGGTTAAGTAGCGCAAGAAGCACTAAGGAGTCGTTCAGTCTCAATAGCGGATACTCACCAGTCTGTTAAAACAGTGCCTGCTTACCACTCTTCAGCAGACGTCAAGGCCATGCGAAAAAGAGGTCTGCTAGAGAAGGAGGGTCAAGACTTAGGCACCTTCACTCCCATATCCAATTTGACATGCCTACAATTGAGGAACATAACGAGCCAGCTAGAACCCCAGGCGCAAATCCAACCAGCTACACCTTGGAGGAGATGAATGCCTCCACATCCCACCTTTTTGACATCTGATGCACCATACTCTCCATCTCCATTGTAAAATCCACTGCATTCTTTTCTTTTATGTTTGGCATAGAAAATCCAAAAACAGAGTGTTCATGCATTTCACGTAGGATTGAGTCTAGTTGCATTCTGGGAATCACCTCGTTTAAGATAGCCAATCTTTATAGATTGAATGGCTAGGAACCATAGCGAACTCTTAAAATTGCGGTTTTTCCCTTTCGAATGTTTGACGCTTGTGTGCTTTGATTCCTTCTAATTGAACCATACTTGTCAATCTAGGGCCTATGTATACATTGAACATGTTCCTTCCCTTTGTTTAATTTGATTTATGGTTTGTGGAAAATCTCTCTCATAGTTAGAAAAACAGAATTTAATGCTGAATGGTTCAAACGACAGGATGCCACAAACGAACCAGGGGTGTGCGTAAACCCGTACACCTTTGCGTCTCTTTGGCAGGATAAAGCAACCAGGACTGTGCGTAAACCTGTACCTTATCGCGTTTGTGAAAATCCATTTTCCTACATAAAAATTCGGTATGGTGAAGCAGATGAGAACGCGCGTAAACTCGTACTTTCTCAAGCTTGTGTAATCTACCCATTTGTCTCTCATATAGTTGGTGAAGCAGCTGGGAGGAGGTGTAACCCAATCACCTTTCATGTTTGTGTATACCAACTACTATTGAGCTGTTGAACCAAATTGAACAAGTGCAGATAGTTGGAATCAAAATTAGAGAGAGAACCACCACAGTTTAAAGAAAAGGTCTAGCTAAGCTCAGGGAAGACGAATGATAAGTTCTATGACTTATAGTCTCTTTTGAGACCCGCACACTATAGAATTAAAGAGTCAGGTGCCAAGTGTTATTACAATTAGATTGTGGTCATTCCAAAGGGATAAGGGCTAAATTTTGTATTTCTGTGAATGCCTTGGTGAGTTGTCTATTAAAGGCTATAGAGATTCCTTGTGTCTCAACCTCTCTTTCTTCTTTGTTCATTGCAAGAACTAAGTTTGGGGGAGTTGATATGTTCGTATTTTGACAATTTTTGCAGCATATTTTAGGTAGATTTGCATCCTCATTCACCCCATTTTATGCACTTTAGAGTCCCTTAGCAGCATTTTTGAATATATAATGCATTTGGAAACACATAGGTGCAAAAGAGTTGGATTCAGATTGCATTTGATGCTTGTTTCTGTTTTCTTATTTTTCCTTCAGCATGCATTCATGTAAGTTTCACAAAAATCCAAAATGATTTTACATTTTTTCACATAGAAAATCCAAAAACAAAGTGTTCATGCATTTCAGGAGGATTGAGTCTAGCTGCATTCTAGGAATCACCTCGTTTAAGATAGCCAATCTTGATATATTGAATGGCTAGGAACTATCGCGAACTCTTAGAATTGCGATTTTTCCCTTTCGAACGTTTGACTCTTATGTGCTTTGATTCCTTCTAAATGACCCATACTTGTCAATCCAGGGCCTATGTATACGTTGAACATGTTCCTTCCCTCTGTTTAGCTTGATTTATGGTTTGTGGAAAATCTCTCTCTTAGCTAGAAAAACAGAATTTAATGCTGAATGGTTTAAACGACACGAAGCCACAAACTAACCAGGGCTGTGCGTAAACCCGTACACCTTTGCGTCTCTTTGGCAGGATGAAGGTACAGGGACAATGCGTAAGCCTGTACCTTCTCGCATTTGTGAAAATCCATTTTCCTACATAATAATTCGGTATGGTGAAGCAGCTGAGAATGCGCGTAAACTCGTACTTTCTCAAGCCTGTGTATTCTGCCCATTTGTCTCTCATATAGTTGGTGAAGCAGCTGGGAGGAGGTGTAAACCCATCACCTTTCACGCTTGTGTATATAACCTACTATTGAGCTGTTGAACCAAATTGAACAAGTGCAGATAGTTGGAGTAAAAATTAGAAAGAGAACCACCACAATTTAAAGAAAAGGTCTAGCTAAGCTCAAGGAAGTCGAATGATAAGTTCTATGACTTATAGTCTCTTTTGAGACCCGCACACTATAGAATTAAAGAGTCAGGTGCCAAGTGTTATTACAATTAGATTGTGGTCATTCCAAAGGGATAAGGGCTAAATTTTGTATTTCTGTGAATGCCTTGGTGAGTTGTCTATTAAAGGCTATAGAGATTCCTTGTGTCTCAACCTCTCTTTCTTCTTTGTTCATTGCAAGAACTAAGTTTGGGGGAGTTGATATGTTCGTATTTTGACAATTTTTGCAGCATATTTTAGGTAGATTTGCATCCTCATTCACCCCATTTTATGCACTTTAGAGTCCCTTAGCAGCATTTTTGAATATATAATGCATTTGGAAACACATAGGTGCAAAAGAGTTGGATTCAGATTGCATTTGATGCTTGTTTCTGTTTTCTTATTTTTCCTTCAGCATGCATTCATGTAAGTTTCACAAAAATCCAAAATGATTTTACATTTTTTCACATAGAAAATCCAAAAACAAAGTGTTCATGCATTTCAGTAGGATTGAGTCTAGCTGCATTCTAGGAATCACCTCGTTTAAGATAGCCAATCTTGATATATTGAATGGCTAGGAACTATCGCGAACTCTTAGAATTGCGATTTTTCCCTTTCGAACGTTTGACTCTTATGTGCTTTGATTCCTTCTAAATGACCCATACTTGTCAATCTAGGGCCTATGTATACGTTGAACATGTTCCTTCCCTCTGTTTAGCTTGATTTATGGTTTGTGGAAAATCTCTCTCTTAGCTAGAAAAACAGAATTTAATGCTGAATGGTTTAAACGACACGAAGCCACAAACTAACCAGGGCTGTGCGTAAACCCGTACACCTTTGCGTCTCTTTGGCAGGATGAAGGTACAGGGACAATGCGTAAGCCTGTACCTTCTCGCATTTGTGAAAATCCATTTTCCTACATAATAATTCGGTATGGTGAAGCAGCTGAGAATGCGCGTAAACTCGTACTTTCTCAAGCCTGTGTATTCTGCCCATTTGTCTCTCATATAGTTGGTGAAGCAGCTGGGAGGAGGTGTAAACCCATCACCTTTCACGCTTGTGTATATAACCTACTATTGAGCTGTTGAACCAAATTGAACAAGTGCAGATAGTTGGAGTAAAAATTAGAAAGAGAACCACCACAATTTAAAGAAAAGGTCTAGCTAAGCTCAAGGAAGTCGAATGATAAATTCTCTGCTTTATAGTCTCTTTCGAGACCCGCACAGTATAGAAATAAAGAGTCAGGTGCCAAATGTTATTACAATTAGATACTGGTCATTCCAAAGGGATAGGGGCTAAATTTTATATTTCTGTGAATGCCTTGGTGAGTTGTCTGTTAAAGGCTATAGAGATTCCTTGTGTCTCCACCTCTCTTCCTTCTTGGTTCATTGCACTTGCTTGAGGCCAAGCAAGAACTAAGTTTGGGGGATTTGATATGTTCGTATTTTGACCATTTTAGCAGCATATTTTAGGTAGATTTGCGTCCTCATTCACACCATTGTATGCACTTTAGAGTCCCTTAGGAGCATTTTCGAATATATCATGCATTTGAACTAAAGAGTTGGATTCAGATTGCAATTGATGCTTGTTTCTGTTTTCTTATTTTTCCTTCAGCATGCATTCATGTAAGTTTCACAAAAATCCAAAAAGATTTTTTATTTTTTCACATATATGGCATAGAAAAACCAAGAACAGAGTGTTCATTCATTTTACGTAGGATTGAGTCTAGCTGCATTCTAGGAATTACCTCGTTTAAGATAGCCTATCTTGATAAATTGAATGGCTAGGAACCATAGCGAACTCTTTCAAACGTTTGACTCTTATGTGCTTTGATTCCTTCTAATTGACCCATACTTGTCAATCTAGGGCCTATGTATACGTTGAACATGTTCCTTCCCTCTGTTTAGCTTGATATATGGTTTGTGGAAAATCTCTCTCTTAGCTAGAAAAACAGAATCTAATGCTGAATGGTTTAAACGACACGAAGCCACAAACGAACCAGGGCTGTGCGTAAACCCGTACACCTTTGCGTCTCTTTGTCAGGATGAAGCTACAGGGACTGTGCGGAAGCCTGTACCTTCTCGCGTTTGTGAAAATCCATTTTCTACATAATAATTTGGTATGGTGAAGCAACTGAGAATGCGCGTAAACTCGTACTTTCTCAAGCTTGTGTAATCTGCCCATTTGTCTCTCATATAGTTGGTGAAGCAGCTGGGAGGAGGTGTAAACCCATCACCTTTCATGTTTGTGTATACCAACTACTATTGAGCTGTTGAACCAAATTGAACAAGTCCAGATAGTTGGAATCAAAATTAGAGAGAGAACCACCACAGTTTAAAGAAAAGGTCTAGCTAAGCTCAGGGAAGTTAAATGATAAGTTCTCTGATTTATAGTCTTTTTCGAGACCCGCACACTGTAGAAATAAAGAGTCAAGTGCCAAGTGTTATTACAATTAGATTGTGGTCATTCCAAAGGGATAGGGGCTAAATTTTGTATTTCTGTGAACGCCTTGGTGAGTTGTCTGTTAAAGGCTATAGAGATTCCTTGTGTCTCCACCTCTCTTTCTTCTTGGTTGATTACACTTGCTTGAGGCCAAGCAAGAACTAAGTTTGGGGAAGTTGATATGTTCGTATCTTGACAATTTTAGCAGTATATTTTAGGTAGATTTGCATCCTCATTCACACCATTGTATGCACTTTAGAGTCCCTTAGGAGCATTTTTCGAATATATCATGCATTTGAACTAAAGAGTTGGATTCAGATTGCATTTGATGCTTGTTTCTGTTTTCTTATTTTTCCTTCAGCATGCATTAATGTAAGTTTCACAAAAATCCAAAAAGATTTTTTATTTTTTTACATATATGGCATAGAAAATCCAAGAACAGAGTGTTCATTCATTTTACGTAGGATTGAGTCTAGCTGCATTCTAGGAATCACCTCGTTTAAGATAGCCTATCTTGATAAATTAAATGGCTAGGAACCATAGCGAACTCTTTCAAACCTTTGACTCTTATGTGCTTTGATTCCTTCTAATTGACCCATACTTGTCAATCTAGGGCCTATGTATACGTTGCACATGTTCCTTCCCTCTGTTTAGCTTGATATATGGTTTGTGGAAAATCTCTCTCTTAGCTAGAAAAACAGAATTTAATGCTGAATGGTTTAAACGACACGAAGCCACAAACGAACCAGGGCTGTGCGTAAATCCGTACACCTTTGCGTCTCTTTGTCAGGATGAAGCTACAGGGACTGTGCGTAAGCCTGTACCTTCTCGCGTTTGTGAAAATCCATTTTCTACATAATAATTTGGTATGGTGAAGCAACTGAGAATGCGCGTAAACTCGTACTTTCTCAAGCTTGTGTAATCTGCCCATTTGTCTCTCATATAGTTGGTGAAGCAGCTGGGAGGAGGTGTAAACCCATCACCTTTCATGTTTGTGTATACCAACTACTATTGAGCTGTTGAACCAAATTGAACAAGTCCAGATAGTTGGAATCAAAATTAGAGAGAGAACCACCACAGTTTAAAGAAAAGGTCTAGCTAAGCTCAGGGAAGTTGAATGATAAGTTCTCTGATTTATAGTCTTTTTCGAGACCCGCACACTGTAGAAATAAAGAGTCAAGTGCCAAGTGTTATTACAATTAGATTGTGGTCATTCCAAAGGGATAGGGGCTAAATTTTGTATTTCTGTGAACGCCTTGGTGAGTTGTCTGTTAAAGGCTATAGAGATTCCTTGTGTCTCCACCTCTCTTTCTTCTTGGTTGATTACACTTGCTTGAGGCCAAGCAAGAACTAAGTTTGGGGAAGTTGATATGTTCGTATCTTGACAATTTTAGCAGTATATTTTAGGTAGATTTGCATCCTCATTCACACCATTGTATGCACTTTAGAGTCCCTTTGGAGCATTTTCGAATATATCATGCATTTGAACTAAAGAGTTGGATTCAGATTGCATTTGATGCTTGTTTCTGTTTTCTTATTTTTCCTTCAGCATGCATTAATGTAAGTTTCACAAAAATCCAAAAAGATTTTTTATTTTTTTACATATATGGCATAGAAAATCCAAGAACAGAGTGTTCATTCATTTTACGTAGGATTGAGTCTAGCTGCATTCTAGGAATCACCTCGTTTAAGATAGCCTATCTTGATAAATTAAATGGCTAGGAACCATAGCGAACTCTTTCAAACCTTTGACTCTTATGTGCTTTGATTCCTTCTAATTGACCCATACTTGTCAATCTAGGGCCTATGTATACGTTGCACATGTTCCTTCCCTCTGTTTAGCTTGATATATGGTTTGTGGAAAATCTCTCTCTTAGCTAGAAAAACAGAATTTAATGCTGAATGGTTTAAACGACATGAAGCCACAAACGAACCAGGGCTGTGCGTAAACCCGTACACCTTTGCGTCTCTTTGTCAGGATGAAGCTACAGGGACTGTGCGTAAGCCTGTACCTTCTCGCGTTTGTGAAAATCCATTTTCTACATAATAATTTGGTATGGTGAAGCAACTGAGAATGCGCGTAAACTCGTACTTTCTCAAGCTTGTGTAATCTGCCCATTTGTCTCTCATATAGTTGGTGAAGCAGCTGGGAGGAGGTGTAAACCCATCACCTTTCATGTTTGTGTATACCAACTACTATTGAGCTGTTGAACCAAATTGAACAAGTCCAGATAGTTGGAATCAAAATTAGAGAGAGAACCACCACAGTTTAAAGAAAAGGTCTAGCTAAGCTCAGGGAAGTTGAATGATAAGTTCTCTGATTTATAGTCTTTTTCGAGACCCGCACACTGTAGAAATAAAGAGTCAAGTGCCAAGTGTTATTACAATTAGATTGTGGTCATTCCAAAGGGATAGGGGCTAAAATTTTGTATTTCTGTGAACGCCTTGGTGAGTTGTCTGTTAAAGGCTATAGAGATTCCTTGTGTCTCCACCTCTCTTTCTTCTTGGTTGATTACACTTGCTTAAGGCCAAGCAAGAACTAAGTTTGGGGAAGTTGATATGTTCGTATCTTGACAATTTTAGCAGTATATTTTAGGTAGATTTGCATCCTCATTCACACCATTGTATGCACTTTAGAGTCCCTTAGGAGCATTTTTCGAATATATCATGCATTTGAACTAAAGAGTTGGATTCAGATTGCATTTGATGCTTGTTTCTGTTTTCTTATTTTTCCTTCAGCATGCATTAATGTAAGTTTCACAAAAATCCAAAAAGATTTTTTATTTTTTTACATATATGGCATAGAAAATCCAAGAACAGAGTGTTCATTCATTTTACGTAGGATTGAGTCTAGCTGCATTCTAGGAATCACCTCGTTTAAGATAGCCTATCTTGATAAATTAAATGGCTAGGAACCATAGCGAACTCTTTCAAACCTTTGACTCTTATGTGCTTTGATTCCTTCTAATTGACCCATACTTGTCAATCTAGGGCCTATGTATACGTTGCACATGTTCCTTCCCTCTGTTTAGCTTGATATATGGTTTGTGGAAAATCTCTCTCTTAGCTAGAAAAACAGAATTTAATGCTGAATGGTTTAAACGACACGAAGCCACAAACGAACCAGGGCTGTGCGTAAACCCGTACACCTTTGCGTCTCTTTGTCAGGATGAAGCTACAGGGACTGTGCGTAAGCCTGTACCTTCTCGCGTTTGTGAAAATCCATTTTCTACATAATAATTTGGTATGGTGAAGCAACTGAGAATGCGCGTAAACTCGTACTTTCTCAAGCTTGTGTAATCTGCCCATTTGTCTCTCATATAGTTGGTGAAGCAGCTGGGAGGAGGTGTAAACCCATCACCTTTCATGTTTGTGTATACCAACTACTATTGAGCTGTTGAACCAAATTGAACAAGTCCAGATAGTTGGAATCAAAATTAGAGAGAGAACCACCACAGTTTAAAGAAAAGGTCTAGCTAAGCTCATGGAAGTCGAATGATAAGTTCTATGATTTATAGTCTTTTTCGAGACCCGCACACTATAGAAATAAAGAGCCAGGTGCCAAGTGTTATTACAATTAGATTGTGGTCACTCCAAAGGGATAGGGGCTAAATTTTGTATTTCTGTGAACGTCTTGGTGAGTTGTCTGTTAAAGGCTATAGAGATTCCTTGTGTCGCCACCTCTCTTCCTTCTTGGTTCATTGCACTTGCTTGAGGCCAAGCAAGAACTTAGTTTGGGGGAGTCGATATGTTCGTATTTTAACCATTTTAGCAGCATATTTTAGGTAGATTTGCATCCTCATTCACACCATTGTATGCACTTTAGAGTCCCTTAGGAGCATTTTTG
This sequence comes from Lepidium sativum, assembly GCA_023374145.1. NCBI lineage: Eukaryota > Viridiplantae > Streptophyta > Magnoliopsida > Brassicales > Brassicaceae > Lepidium > Lepidium sativum. The sequence goes on along the minus strand of JAKUCM010000306.1, from coordinate 19,706 downwards.
AATATATCATGCATTTGGAGAGACTTAGGTGCAAAAGAGTTGGATTCAGATTGCATTTGATGCTTGTTTATGTTTTCTTATTTTTCCTTCAACATGCATTCATGTAAGTTCACAAAAATCCAAAAAGATTTTTCATTTTTTCACATAGAAAATCCAAAAACAGAGTGTTCATGCATTTCACGTAGGATTGAGTCTAGCTGCATTCTAGGAATCACCTCGTTTAAAATAGCCAATCTTGATAGATTGAATGGCTAGGAACTATAGCGAACTCTTAGAATTGCAGTTTTTCCCTTTCGAACGTTTGACTCTTATGTGCTTTGATTCCTTCTAATTGACCCATACTTGTCAATCTAGGGCCTATGTATACGTTGAACATGTTCCTTCCCTCTGTTTAGCTTGATTTATGGTTTGTGGAAAATCTCATTTTTAGCTAGAAAAACAGAATTTAATGCTGAATGATTCAAACGACACGAAGCCACAAACGAATCAGGGGTGTGCGTAAACTCGTACACCTTTGCGTCTCTTTGGCAGAAATGAAGCAACCAGGACTATGCGTAAACCTGTACCTTCTCGCATTTGTGAAAATCCATTTTCCTGCATAATAATTCGGTATGGTGAAGCAGCTGAGAATGCGCGTAAACTCGTACTTTCTCAAGCTTGTGTAATCTGCCAATTTGTCTCTCATATAGTTAGTGAAGCAGCTGGGAGGAGGTGTAAACCCATCACATTTCATGTTTGTGTATACCAACTAACATTGAGCTGTTGAACCGAATTGAACAAATGCAGATAGTTGGAATCAAAATTAGAGAGAGAACCACCACAGTTTAAAGAAAAGGTCTAGCTAAGCTCATGGAAGTCGAATGATAAGTTCTATGATTTATAGTCTCTTTTGAGACCCGCACACTATAGAAATAAAGAGTCAGGGGCCAAGTGTTATTACAATTAGATTGTGGTCATTCCAAAGGGATAGGGGCTAAATTATGTATTTATGTGAACGCCTTGGTGAGTTGTCTGTTAAAGGCTATAGAGATTCCTTGTGTCGCCACCTCTCTTCCTTCTTGGTTCATTGCACTTGCTTGAGGCCAAGCAAGAACTAAGTTTGGGGGAGTTGATATGTTCGTATTTTGACCATTTTAGCAGCATATTTTTGGTAGATTTGCATCCTCATTCACACCATTGTATGCACTTTAGAGTCCCTTAGGAGCATTTTCGAATATATCATGCATTTGAAGACACTTAGGTGTAAAAGAGTTGGATTCAGATTGCATTTGATGCTTGTTTCTGTTTTCTTATTTTTCCTTGAGCATGCATTCATGTAAGTTTCACAAAAATCCAAAAATATTTTTATTTTTTCACATATATGGCATAGAAAATCCAAAAACAGAGTGTTCATGCATTTCACGTAGGATTGAGTCTAGCTGCATTCTAGGAATCACCTTGTTTAAGATAGCCAATCTTGATAAATTGAATGACTAGGAACCATAGCGAACTCTTACAATTGTGGTTTTTCCCTTTCGAACGTTTGACGCTTGTCTGCTTTGATTCCTAATAATTGAATAAGAATTGTCAATCTAGGGCCTATGTATACGTTGAACATGTTCCTTCCCTCTTTTTAGCATGATTTATTGTTTGTGGAAAATCTCTCTCTTAGCTAGAAAAAGAGAATTTAATGCTGAATGGTTCAAACGACATGAAGCCACAAACGAACCAGGGATGTGCGTAAACCCGTACACCTTTATGTCTCTATGGCAGGATAAAGCAACCAGGACTGAACGTAAACCTGTACCTTATCGCGTTTGGGAAAATCTATTTTCCTACATAATAATTCAGTATGGTGAAGCAGCTGAGAACGCGCATAAACTCGTACTTTCTCAAGCCTGTGTAATCTGCCCATTTGTCTCTCATATAGTTGGTGAAGCAGCTCGGAGGAGGTGTAAACCCATCACCTTTCACGCTTGTGTATACCAACTACTATTGACCTGTTGAACCAAATTGAACAGGTAGAGATAGTTGGAGTAAATATTAGAAAGAGAACCACCACAGTTTAAAGAAAAGGTCTAGCTAAGCTCAGGGAAGTCTAATGATAAGTTCTCTGATTTATAGTCTCTTTCGAGACCCGCACACTGTAGAAATAAAGAGTCAGGTGCCAAGTGTTATTACAATTAGATTGTGGTCATTCCAAAGGGATAGGGGCTAAATTTTGTATTTCTGTGAACGCCTTGGTGAGTTGTCTGTTAAAGGCTATAGAGATTCCTTGTGTCTCCACCTCTCTTCCTTCTTGGTTCATTGCACTTGCTTGAGGCCAAGGAAGAACTAAGTTTGGGGGAGTTGATATGTACGTATTTTGACCATTTTAACAGCATATTTTTGGTAGATTTGCATCCTCATTCACACCATTGTATGCACTTTAGAGTCCCTTAGGAGCATTTTCGAATATATCATGCATTTGAAGACACTTAGGTGTAAAAGAGTTGTATTCAGATTGCATTTGATGCTTGTTTCTTTTTTCTTATTTTTCCTTCAGCTTGCATTCATGTAAGTTTCACAAAAATCCAAAAATATTTTTATTTTTTCACATATATGGCATAAAAAATCCAAAAACAGAGTGTTCATGAATTTCACGTAGGATTGAGTCTAGCTGCATTATAGGAATCACCTCGTTTAAGATAGCCAATCTTGATAAATTGAATGGCTAGGAACCATAGCGAACTCTTAGAATTGGGATTTTTCCCTTTCGAACGCTTGACGCTTGTGTGCTTTGATTCCTAATAATTGAACAATACTTGTCAATCTAGGGCCTATGTATATGTTGAACATGTTCCTTCCTTCTGTTTAGCTTGATTTATGGTTTGTGGAAAATCTCTTTTTTAGCTAGAAAAACAGAATTTAATGCTGAATAATTCAAACGACACGAAGCCACAAATGAATCAGGGGTGTGCGTAAACCCGTACACCTTTGAGTCTCTTTGGCAGGATAAAGCAACCGGGACTGTGTGAAAACCTGTACCTTATCGCGTTTGGGAAAATCCATTTTCCTACATAATAATTCAGTATGGTGAAGCAGCTCAGAACGCGCATAAACTCGTACTTTTTCAAGCCTGTTAAATCTGCCCATTTGTCTCTCATATAGTTGGTGAAGCAGCTGGGAGGAGGTGTAAATCGATCACCTTTCACGCTTGTGCATACCAACTACTATTGAGCTGTTGAACCAAATTGAACAAGTGGAGATAGTTGGAGTCAAAATTAGAAAGAGAACCACCACAATTTAAAGAAAAGGTCTAGCTAAGCTCAGGGAAGTCGAATGATAAGTTCTCTGATTTATAGTCTCTTTCGAGACCCGCACACTGTAGAAATAAAGAGTCAGGTGCCAAGTGTTATTACAATTAGATAGTGGTCATTCCAAAGGGATAGGGGCTAAATTTTGTATTTCTGTGAACGCCTTGGTGAGTTGTCTGTTAAAGGCTATAGAGATTCCTTGTGTCGCAACCTCTCTTCCTTCTTGGTTCATTGCACTTGCTTGAGGCTAAGCAAGAACTAAGTTTGGGGGAGTTGATATGTTCGTATTTTGACCATTTTAGCAGCATATTTTAGGTAGATTTGCATCCTCATTCACACCATTGTATGCACTTTAGAGTCCCTTAGGAGCATTTTAGAATATATCATGCATTTGAAGACACTTAGGTGTAAAAGAGTTGGATTCAGATTGCATTTGATGCTTGTTTCTGTTTATTTATTTTTCCTTCAGCATGCATTCATGTAAGTTTCACAAAAATCCAAAAATATTTTTATTTTTTCACATATATGGCATAGAAAATCCAAAAACAGAGTGTTCATGCATTTCATGTAGGATTGAGTCTAGCTGCATTCTAGGAATCACCTCGTTTAAGATAGCCAATCTTGATAGATTGAATGGCTAGGAACCATAGCGAACTCTTAGAATTGCGGTTTTTCCCTTTCGAACGTTTCACGCTTTATGTGCTTTGATTCCTAATAATTGAACAATACTTGTCAATCTAGGGCCTATGTATACGTTGAACATGTTCCTTCCCTCTGTTTAGCTTGATTTATGGTTTGTGGAAAATCTCTTTTTTAGCTAGAAAAACAGAATTTAATGCTGAATGATTCAAACGACACGAAGCCACTAACGAATCAGGGGTGTGCATAAACCCGTACACCTTTGCGTCTCTTTGGCAGAAATGAAGCAACCAGGACTATGCGTAAACCTGTACCTTCTCGCGTTTGTGAAAATCCATTTTCCTACATATTAATTCGGTATGGTGAAGGAGCTGAGAATGCGCGTAAACTCGTACTTTCTCAAGCTTGTGTAATATGCCAATTTTTCTCTCATATAGTTAGTGAAGCAGCTGGGAGGAGGTGTAAACCCATCACCTTTCATGTTTGTGTATACCAACTACTATTGAGCTGTTGAACCAAATTGAACAAATGCAGATAGTTGGAATCAAAATTAGAGAGAGAACCACCACAGTTTAAAGAAAAGGTCTAGCTAAGCTCAGGGAAGTTGAATGATAAGTTCTCTGATTTATAGTCTTTTTCGAGACCCGCACACTGTAGAAATAAAGAGTCAAGTGCCAAGTGTTATTACAATTAGATTGTGGTCATTCCAAAGGGATAGGGGCTAAATTTTGTATTTCTGTGAACGCCTTGGTGAGTTGTCTGTTAAAGGCTATAGAGATTCCTTGTGTCTCCACCTCTCTTTCTTCTTGGTTGATTACACTTGCTTGAGGCCAAGCAAGAACTAAGTTTGGGGGAGTTGATATGTACGTATTTTGACCATTTTAGCAGCATATTTTTGGTAGATTTGCATCCTCATTCACACCATTGTATGCACTTTAGAGTCCCTTAGGAGCATTTTCGAATATATCATGCATTTGAAGACACTTAGGTGTAAAAGAGTTGGATTGAGATTGCTTTTGATGCTTGTTTCTGTTTATTTATTTTTCCTTCAGCATGCATTCATGTAAGTTTCACAAAAATCCAAAAATATTTTTATTTTTTCACATATATGGCATAGAAAATCCAAAAACAGAGTGTTCATGCATTTCATGTAGGATTGAGTCTAGCTGCATTCTAGGAATCACCTCGTTTAAGATAGCCAATCTTGATAGATTGAATGGCTAGGAACCATAGCGAACTCTTAGAATTGCGGTTTTTCCCTTTCGAACGTTTCACGCTTTATGTGCTTTGATTCCTAATAATTGAACAATACTTGTCAATCTAGGGCCTATGTATACGTTGAACATGTTCCTTCCCTCTGTTTAGCTTGATTTATGGTTTGTGGAAAATCTCTTTTTTAGCTAGAAAAACAGAATTTAATGCTGAATGATTCAAACGACACGAATCCACTACCGAATCAGGGGTGTGCGTAAACCCGTACACCTTTGCGTCTCTTTGGCAGAAATGAAGCAACCAGGACTATGCGTAAACCTGTACCTTCTCGCGTTTGTGAAAATCCATTTTCCTACATATTAATTCGGTATGGTGAAGGAGCTGAGAATGCGCGTAAACTCGTACTTTCTCAAGCTTGTGTAATATGCCAATTTTTCTCTCATATAGTTAGTGAAGCAGCTGGGAGGAGGTGTAAACCCATCACCTTTCATGTTTGTGTATACCAACTACTATTGAGCTGTTGAACCAAATTGAACAAATGCAGATAGTTGGAATCAAAATTAGAGAGAGAACCACCACAGTTTAAAGAAAAGGTCTAGCTAAGCTCAGGGAAGTTGAATGATAAGTTCTCTGATTTATAGTCTTTTTCGAGACCCGCACACTGTAGAAATAAAGAGTCAAGTGCCAAGTGTTATTACAATTAGATTGTGGTCATTCCAAAGGGATAGGGGCTAAATTTTGTATTTCTGTGAACGCCTTGGTGAGTTGTCTGTTAAAGGCTATAGAGATTCCTTGTGTCTCCACCTCTCTTTCTTCTTGGTTGATTACACTTGCTTGAGGCCAAGCAAGAACTAAGTTTGGGGGAGTTGATATGTACGTATTTTGACCATTTTAGCAGCATATTTTTGGTAGATTTGCATCCTCATTCACACCATTGTATGCACTTTAGAGTCCCTTAGGAGCATTTTCGAATATATCATGCATTTGAAGACACTTAGGTGTAAAAGAGTTGGATTGAGATTGCTTTTGATGCTTGTTTCTGTTTATTTATTTTTCCTTCAGCATGCATTCATGTAAGTTTCACAAAAATCCAAAAATATTTTTATTTTTTCACATATATGGCATAGAAAATCCAAAAACAGAGTGTTCATGCATTTCATGTAGGATTGAGTCTAGCTGCATTCTAGGAATCACCTCGTTTAAGATAGCCAATCTTGATAGATTGAATGGCTAGGAACCATAGCGAACTCTTAGAATTGCGGTTTTTCCCTTTCGAACGTTTCACGCTTTATGTGCTTTGATTCCTAATAATTGAACAATACTTGTCAATCTAGGGCCTATGTATACGTTGAACATGTTCCTTCCCTCTGTTTAGCTTGATTTATGGTTTGTGGAAAATCTCTTTTTTAGCTAGAAAAACAGAATTTAATGCTGAATGATTCAAACGACACGAATCCACTACCGAATCAGGGGTGTGCGTAAACCCGTACACCTTTGCGTCTCTTTGGCAGAAATGAAGCAACCAGGACTATGCGTAAACCTGTACCTTCTCGCGTTTGTGAAAATCCATTTTCCTACATATTAATTCGGTATGGTGAAGCAGCTGAGAATGCGCGTAAACTCGTACTTTCTCAAGCTTGTGTAATATGCCAATTTTTCTCTCATATAGTTAGTGAAGCAGCTGGGAGGAGGTGTAAACCCATCACCTTTCATGTTTGTGTATACCAACTACTATTGAGCTGTTGAACCAAATTGAACAAATGCAGATAGTTGGAATCAAAATTAGAGAGAGAACCACCACAGTTTAAAGAAAAGGTCTAGCTAAGCTCAGGGAAGTCGAATGATAAGTTCTCTGATTTATAGTCTCTTTCGAGACCCGCACACTGTAGAAATAAAGAGTCAGGTGCCAAGTGTTATTACAATTAGATTGTGGTCATTCCAAAGGGATAGGGGCTAAATTTTGTATTTCTGTTAACGCCTTGGTGAGTTTTCTGTTAAAGGCTATAGAGATTCCTTGTGTCTCCACCTCTCTTCCTTCTTGGTTCATTGCACTTGCTTGAGGCCAAGCAAGAACTAAGTTTGGGGGAGTTGATATGTACGTATTTTGACCATTTTAGCAGCATATTTTTGGTAGATTTGCATCCTCATTCACACCATTGTATGCACTTTAGAGTCCCTTAGGAGCATTTTCGAATATATCATGCATTTGAAGACACTTAGGTGTAAAAGAGTTGGATTGAGATTGCATTTGATGCTTGTTTCTGTTTATTTATTTTTCCTTCAGCATGCATTCATGTAAGTTTCACAAAAATCCAAAAATATTTTTATTTTTTCACATATATGGCATAGAAAATCCAAAAACAGAGTGTTCATGCATTTCATGTAGGATTGAGTCTAGCTGCATTCTAGGAATCACCTCGTTTAAGATAGCCAATCTTGATAGATTGAATGGCTAGGAACCATAGCGAACTCTTAGAATTGCGGTTTTTCCCTTTCGAACGTTTCACGCTTTATGTGCTTTGATTCCTAATAATTGAACAATACTTTTCAATCTAGGGCCTATGTATACGTTGAACATGTTCCTTCCCTCTGTTTAGCTTGATTTATGGTTTGTGGAAAATCTCTTTTTTAGCTAGAAAAACAGAATTTAATGCTGAATGATTCAAACGACACGAATCCACTACCGAATCAGGGGTGTGCGTAAACCCGTACACCTTTGCGTCTCTTTGGCAGAAATGAAGCAACCAGGACTATGCGTAAACCTGTACCTTCTTGCGTTTGTGAAAATCCATTTTCCTACATATTAATTCGGTATGGTGAAGCAGCTGAGAATGCGCGTAAACTCGTACTTTCTCAAGCTTGTGTAATATGCCAATTTTTCTCTCATATAGTTAGTGAAGCAGCTGGGAGGAGGTGTAAACCCATCACCTTTCATGTTTGTGTATACCAACTACTATTGAGCTGTTGAACCAAATTGAACAAATGCAGATAGTTGGAATCAAAATTAGAGAGAGAACCACCACAGTTTAAAGAAAAGGTCTAGCTAAGCTCAGGGAAGTCGAATGATAAGTTCTCTGATTTATAGTCTCTTTCGAGACCCGCACACTGTAGAAATAAAGAGTCAGGTGCCAAGTGTTATTACAATTAGATTGTGGTCATTCCAAAGGGATAGGGGCTAAATTTTGTATTTCTGTGAACGCCTTGGTGAGTTGTCTGTTAAAGGCTATAGAGATTCCTTGTGTCTCCACCTCTCTTCCTTCTTGGTTCATTGCACTTGCTTGAGGCCAAGCAAGAACTAAGTTTGGGGGAGTTGATATGTACGTATTTTGACCATTTTAGCAGCATATTTTTGGTAGATTTGCATCCTCATTCACACCATTGTATGCACTTTAGAGTCCCTTAGGAGCATTTTCGAATATATCATGCATTTGAAGACACTTAGGTGTAAAAGAGTTGGATTCAGATTGCATTTGATGCTTGTTTCTTTTTTCTTATTTTTCCTTCAGCTTGCATTCATGTAAGTTTCACAACAATCCAAAAATATTTTTATTTTTTCACATATATGGCATAGAAAATCCAAAAACAGAGTGTTCATGCATTTCACGTAGGATTGAGTCTAGCTGCATTATAGGAATCACCTCGTTTAAGATAGCCAATCTTGATAAATTGAATGGCTAGGAACCATAGGGAACTCTTAGAATTGCGGTTTTTCCCTTTCGAACGTTTGATGCTTGTGTGCTTTGATTCCTAATAATTGAACAATACTTGTCAATCTAGGGCCTATGTATACGTTGAACATGTTCCTTCCCTCTGTTTAGCTTGATTTATGGTTTGTGGAAAATCTCTTTTTTAGCTAGAAAAACAGAATTTAATGCTGAATGATTCAAACGACACGAAGCCACAAACGAATCAGGGGTGTGCGTAAACCTGTACACCTTTGCGTCTCTTTGGCAGGATGAAGCAACCAGGACTGTGCGTAAACCTGTACCTTCTCGCGTTTGTGAAAATCCATTTTCCTACATAATAATTCGGTATCAGCTGAGAATGCGCGTAAACTAGTACTTTCTCAAGCTTGTTTAATCTGCCAATTTGTCTCTCATATAGTTAGTGAAGCAGCTGGGAGGAGGTGTAAACCCATAACCTTTCATGTTTGTGTATACCAACTACTATTGAGCTGTTGAACCAAATTGAACAAGTGCAGATAGTTGGAATCAAAATTAGAGAGAGAACCACCACAGTTTAAAGAAAAGGTCTAGCTAAGCTCAGGGACGTCGAATGATAAGTTCTCTGATTTATAGTCTCTTTCGAGACCCGCACACTGTAGAAATACAGAGTCAGGTGCCAAGTGTTATTACAATTAAATAGTGGTAATTTTAAAGGGATAGGGGATAAATTTTGTATTTCTGTGAACGCCTTGCTGAGTTGTTTGTTAAAGGCTATAGAGATTCCTTGTGTCTCCACCTCTCTTCCTTCTTGGTTCATTGCACTTGCTTGAGGCCAAGCAAGAACTAAGTTTGGGGGAGTTGATATGTTCGTATTTTGACCATTTTAGCAGCATATTTTAGGTAGATTTGCATCCTCATTCACACCATTGTATGCACTTTAGAGTCCCTTAGGAGCATTTTCGAATATATCATGCATTTGAAGACACTTAGGTGTAAAAGAGTTGGATTCAGATTGCATTTGATGCTTGTTTCTTTTTTCTTATTTTTCCTTCAGCTTGCATTCATGTAAGTTTCACAAAAATCCAAAAATATTTTTATTTTTTCACATATATGGCATAGAAAATCCAAAAACAGAGTGTCCATGCATTTCACGTAGGATTGAGTCTAGCTGCATTCTAGGAATCACCTCGTTTAAGATAGCCAATCTTGATAAATTGAATGGCTAGGAACCATAGCGAACTCTTAGAATTGGGATTTTTCCCTTTCGAACGCTTGACGCTTGTGTGCTTTGATTCCTAATAATTGAAGAATACTTGTCAATCTAGGGCCTATGTATACGTTGAACATGTTCCTTCCTTCTGTTTAGCTTGATTTATGGTTTGTGGAAAATCTCTTTTTTAGCTAGAAAAACAGAATTTAATGCTGAATAATTCAAATGACACGAAGCCACAAACGAATTAGGGGTGTGCGTAAACCCGTACACCTTTGAGTCTCTTTGGCAGGATAAAGCAAACGGGACTGTGCGAAAACCTGTACCTTATCGCGTTTGGGAAAATCCATTTTCCTACATAATAATTCAGTATGGTGAAGCAGCTCAGAACGCGCATAAACTCGTACTTTTTCAAGCCTGTTAAATCTGCCCATTTGTCTCTCATATAGTTGGTGAAGCAGCTGGGAGGAGGTGTAAATCGATCACCTTTCACGCTTGTGCATACCAACTACTATTGAGCTGTTGAACCAAATTGAACAAGTGGAGATAGTTGGAGTCAAAATTAGAAAGAGAACCACCACAATTTAAAGAAAAGGTCTAGCTAAGCTCAGGGAAGTCGAATGATAAGTTCTCTGATTTATAGTCTCTTTCGAGACCCGCACACTGTAGAAATAAAGAGTCAGGTGCCAAGTGTTATTACAATTAGATAGTGGTCATTCCAAAGGGATAGGGGCTAAATTTTGTATTTCTGTGAACGCCTTGGTGAGTTGTCTGTTAAAGGCTATAGAGATTCCTTGTGTCGCAACCTCTCTTCCTTCTTGGTTCATTGCACTTGCTTGAGGCTAAGCAAGAACTAAGTTTGGGGGAGTTGATATGTTCGTATTTTGACCATTTTAGCAGCATATTTTAGGTAGATTTGCATCCTCATTCACACCATTGTATGCACTTTAGAGTCCCTTAGGAGCATTTTAGAATATATCATGCATTTGAAGACACTTAGGTGTAAAAGAGTTGGATTCAGATTGCATTTGATGCTTGTTTCTGTTTATTTATTTTTCCTTCAGCATGCATTCATGTAAGTTTCACAAAAATCCAAAAATATTTTTATTTTTTCACATATATGGCATAGAAAATCCAAAAACAGAGTGTTCATGCATTTCATGTAGGATTGAGTCTAGCTGCATTCTAGGAATCACCTCGTTTAAGATAGCCAATCTTGATAGATTGAATGGCTAGGAACCATAGCGAACTCTTAGAATTGCGGTTTTTCCCTTTCGAACGTTTCACGCTTTATGTGCTTTGATTCCTAATAATTGAACAATACTTGTCAATCTAGGGCCTATGTATACGTTGAACATGTTCCTTCCCTCTGTTTAGCTTGATTTATGGTTTGTGGAAAATCTCTTTTTTAGCTAGAAAAACAGAATTTAATGCTGAATGATTCAAACGACACGAAGCCACTAACGAATCAGGGGTGTGCGTAAACCCGTACACCTTTGCGTCTCTTTGGCAGAAATGAAGCAACCAGGACTATGCGTAAACCTGTACCTTCTCGCGTTTGTGAAAATCCATTTTCCTACATATTAATTCGGTATGGTGAAGCAGCTGAGAATGCGCGTAAACTCGTACTTTCTCAAGCTTGTGTAATATGCCAATTTTTCTCTCATATAGTTAGTGAAGCAGCTGGGAGGAGGTGTAAACCCATCACCTTTCATGTTTGTGTATACCAACTACTATTGAGCTGTTGAACCAAATTGAACAAATGCAGATAGTTGGAATCAAAATTAGAGAGAGAACCACCACAATTTAAAGAAAAGGTCTAGCTATGCTCATGGAAGTCGAATGATAAGTTCTATGATTTATAGTCTCTTTCGAGACCCGCACACTGTAGAAATAAAGAGTCAGGTGCCAAGTGTTATTACAATTAGATAGTGGTCATTCCAAAGGGATAGGGGCTAAATTTTGTATTTCTGTGAACGCCTTGGTGAGTTGTCTGTTAAAGGCTATAGAGATTCCTTGTGTCGCAACCTCTCTTCCTTCTTGGTTCATTGCACTTGCTTGAGGCTAAGCAAGAACTAAGTTTGGGGGAGTTGATATGTTCGTATTTTGACCATTTTAGCAGCATATTTTAGGTAGATTTGCATCCTCATTCACACCATTGTATGCACTTTAGAGTCCCTTAGGAGCATTTTAGAATATATCATGCATTTGAAGACACTTAGGTGTAAAAGAGTTGGATTCAGATTGCATTTGATGCTTGTTTCTTTTTTCTTATTTTTCCTTCAGCTTGCATTCATGTAAGTTTCACAAAAATCCAAAAATATTTTTATTTTTTCACATATATGGCATAGAAAATCCAAAAACAGAGTGTCCATGCATTTCACGTAGGATTGAGTCTAGCTGCATTCTAGGAATCACCTCGTTTAAGATAGCCAATCTTGATAAATTGAATGGCTAGGAACCATAGGGAACTCTTAGAATTGCGGTTTTTCCCTTTCGAACGTTTGATGCTTGTGTGCTTTGATTCCTAATAATTGAACAATACTTGTCAATCTAGGGCCTATGTATACGTTGAACATGTTCCTTCCCTCTGTTTAGCTTGATTTATGGTTTGTGGAAAATCTCTTTTTTAGCTAGAAAAACAGAATTTAATGCTGAATGATTCAAACGACACGAAGCCACAAACGAATCAGGGGTGTGCGTAAACCTGTACACCTTTGCGTCTCTTTGGCAGGATGAAGCAACCAGGACTGTGCGTAAACCTGTACCTTCTCGCGTTTGTGAAAATCCATTTTCCTACATAATAATTCGGTATCAGCTGAGAATGCGCGTAAACTAGTACTTTCTCAAGCTTGTTTAATCTGCCAATTTGTCTCTCATATAGTTAGTGAAGCAGCTGGGAGGAGGTGTAAACCCATAACCTTTCATGTTTGTGTATACCAACTACTATTGAGCTGTTGAACCAAATTGAACAAGTGCAGATAGTTGGAATCAAAATTAGAGAGAGAACCACCACAGTTTAAAGAAAAGGTCTAGCTAAGCTCAGGGACGTCGAATGATAAGTTCTCTGATTTATAGTCTCTTTCGAGACCCGCACACTGTAGAAATACAGAGTCAGGTGCCAAGTGTTATTACAATTAAATAGTGGTAATTTTAAAGGGATAGGGGATAAATTTTGTATTTCTGTGAACGCCTTGCTGAGTTGTTTGTTAAAGGCTATAGAGATTCCTTGTGTCTCCACCTCTCTTCCTTCTTGGTTCATTGCACTTGCTTGAGGCCAAGCAAGAACTAAGTTTGGGGGAGTTGATATGTTCGTATTTTGACCATTTTAGCAGCATATTTTAGGTAGATTTGCATCCTCATTCACACCATTGTATGCACTTTAGAGTCCCTTAGGAGCATTTTCGAATATATCATGCATTTGAAGACACTTAGGTGTAAAAGAGTTGGATTCAGATTGCATTTGATGCTTGTTTCTTTTTTCTTATTTTTCCTTCAGCTTGCATTCATGTAAGTTTCACAAAAATCCAAAAATATTTTTATTTTTTCACATATATGGCATAGAAAATCCAAAAACAGAGTGTCCATGCATTTCACGTAGGATTGAGTCTAGCTGCATTCTAGGAATCACCTCGTTTAAGATAGCCAATCTTGATAAATTGAATGGCTAGGAACCATAGCGAACTCTTAGAATTGGGATTTTTCCCTTTCGAACGCTTGACGCTTGTGTGCTTTGATTCCTAATAATTGAAGAATACTTGTCAATCTAGGGCCTATGTATACGTTGAACATGTTCCTTCCTTCTGTTTAGCTTGATTTATGGTTTGTGGAAAATCTCTTTTTTAGCTAGAAAAACAGAATTTAATGCTGAATAATTCAAATGACACGAAGCCACAAACGAATTAGGGGTGTGCGTAAACCCGTACACCTTTGAGTCTCTTTGGCAGGATAAAGCAAACGGGACTGTGCGAAAACCTGTACCTTATCGCGTTTGGGAAAATCCATTTTCCTACATAATAATTCAGTATGGTGAAGCAGCTCAGAACGCGCATAAACTCGTACTTTTTCAAGCCTGTTAAATCTGCCCATTTGTCTCTCATATAGTTGGTGAAGCAGCTGGGAGGAGGTGTAAATCGATCACCTTTCACGCTTGTGCATACCAACTACTATTGAGCTGTTGAACCAAATTGAACAAGTGGAGATAGTTGGAGTCAAAATTAGAAAGAGAACCACCACAATTTAAAGAAAAGGTCTAGCTAAGCTCAGGGAAGTCGAATGATAAGTTCTCTGATTTATAGTCTCTTTCGAGACCCGCACACTGTAGAAATAAAGAGTCAGGTGCCAAGTGTTATTACAATTAGATAGTGGTCATTCCAAAGGGATAGGGGCTAAATTTTGTATTTCTGTGAACGCCTTGGTGAGTTGTCTGTTAAAGGCTATAGAGATTCCTTGTGTCGCAACCTCTCTTCCTTCTTGGTTCATTGCACTTGCTTGAGGCTAAGCAAGAACTAAGTTTGGGGGAGTTGATATGTTCGTATTTTGACCATTTTAGCAGCATATTTTAGGTAGATTTGCATCCTCATTCACACCATTGTATGCACTTTAGAGTCCCTTAGGAGCATTTTAGAATATATCATGCATTTGAAGACACTTAGGTGTAAAAGAGTTGGATTCAGATTGCATTTGATGCTTGTTTCTGTTTATTTATTTTTCCTTCAGCATGCATTCATGTAAGTTTCACAAAAATCCAAAAATATTTTTATTTTTTCACATATATGGCATAGAAAATCCAAAAACAGAGTGTTCATGCATTTCATGTAGGATTGAGTCTAGCTGCATTCTAGGAATCACCTCGTTTAAGATAGCCAATCTTGATAGATTGAATGGCTAGGAACCATAGCGAACTCTTAGAATTGCGGTTTTTCCCTTTCGAACGTTTCACGCTTTATGTGCTTTGATTCCTAATAATTGAACAATACTTGTCAATCTAGGGCCTATGTATACGTTGAACATGTTCCTTCCCTCTGTTTAGCTTGATTTATGGTTTGTGGAAAATCTCTTTTTTAGCTAGAAAAACAGAATTTAATGCTGAATGATTCAAACGACACGAAGCCACTAACGAATCAGGGGTGTGCGTAAACCCGTACACCTTTGCGTCTCTTTGGCAGAAATGAAGCAACCAGGACTATGCGTAAACCTGTACCTTCTCGCGTTTGTGAAAATCCATTTTCCTACATATTAATTCGGTATGGTGAAGCAGCTGAGAATGCGCGTAAACTCGTACTTTCTCAAGCTTGTGTAATATGCCAATTTTTCTCTCATATAGTTAGTGAAGCAGCTGGGAGGAGGTGTAAACCCATCACCTTTCATGTTTGTGTATACCAACTACTATTGAGCTGTTGAACCAAATTGAACAAATGCAGATAGTTGGAATCAAAATTAGAGAGAGAACCACCACAATTTAAAGAAAAGGTCTAGCTATGCTCATGGAAGTCGAATGATAAGTTCTATGATTTATAGTCTCTTTCGAGACCCGCACACTGTAGAAATAAAGAGTCAGGTGCCAAGTGTTATTACAATTAGATAGTGGTCATTCCAAAGGGATAGGGGCTAAATTTTGTATTTCTGTGAACGCCTTGGTGAGTTGTCTGTTAAAGGCTATAGAGATTCCTTGTGTCGCAACCTCTCTTCCTTCTTGGTTCATTGCACTTGCTTGAGGCTAAGCAAGAACTAAGTTTGGGGGAGTTGATATGTTCGTATTTTGACCATTTTAGCAGCATATTTTAGGTAGATTTGCATCCTCATTCACACCATTGTATGCACTTTAGAGTCCCTTAGGAGCATTTTAGAATATATCATGCATTTGAAGACACTTAGGTGTAAAAGAGTTGGATTCAGATTGCATTTGATGCTTGTTTCTTTTTTCTTATTTTTCCTTCAGCTTGCATTCATGTAAGTTTCACAAAAATCCAAAAATATTTTTATTTTTTCACATATATGGCATAGAAAATCCAAAAACAGAGTGTCCATGCATTTCACGTAGGATTGAGTCTAGCTGCATTCTAGGAATCACCTCGTTTAAGATAGCCAATCTTGATAAATTGAATGGCTAGGAACCATAGCGAACTCTTAGAATTGGGATTTTTCCCTTTCGAACGCTTGACGCTTGTGTGCTTTGATTCCTAATAATTGAACAATACTTGCCAATCTAGGGCCTATGTATACGTTGAACATGTTCCTTCCCTCTGTTTAGCTTGATTTATGGTTTGTGGAAAATCTCTTTTTTAGCTAGAAAAATAGAATTTAATGCTGAATGGTTCAAACGACACGAAGCCACAAACGAACCAGGGGTGTGCGTAAACCCACACACCTTTGAGTCTCTTTGGCAGGATAAAGCAAACGGGACTGTGCGTAAACCTGTACCTTATCACGTTTGTGAAAATCTATTTTCCTACATAATAATTCGATATGGTGAAGCAGATGAGAACGTGCGTAAACTCGTACTTTCTCAAGCCTGTGTAATCTGCCCATTTGTCTCTCATATAGTTGGTGAAGCAGCTGGGAGGAGGTGTAAACCCATCACCTTTCACGCTTGCGTATACCAACTACTATTGAGCTGTTGAACCAAATTGAACAAGTGGAGATAGTTGGAGTCAAAATTAGAAAGAGAACCACCACAGTTTAAAGAAAAGGTCTAGCTAAGCTCAGGGAAGTCGAATGATAAGTTCTCTAATTTATAGTCTCTTTCGAGACCCGCACACTGTAGAAATAAAGAGTCAGGTGCCAAGTGTTATTACAATTAGATTGTGGTCATTCCAAAGGGATAGGGGCTAAATTTTGTATTTCTGTGAACGCCTTGGTGAGTTGTCTGTTAAAGGCTATAGAGATTCCTTGTGTCTCCACCTCTCTTCCTTCTTGGTTCATTGCACTTGCTTGAGGCCAAGCAAGAACTAAGTTTGGGGGAGTTGATATGTACGTATTTTGACCATTTTAGCAGCATATTTTTGGTAGATTTGCATCCTCATTCACACCATTGTATGCACTTTAGAGTCCCTTAGGAGCATTTTCGAATATATCATGCATTTGAAGACACTTAGGTGTAAAAGAGTTGGATTGAGATTGCATTTGATGCTTGTTTCTGTTTATTTATTTTTCCTTCAGCATGCATTCATGTAAGTTTCACAAAAATCCAAAAATATTTTTATTTTTTCACATATATGGCATAGAAAATCCAAAAACAGAGTGTTCATGCATTTCATGTAGGATTGAGTCTAGCTGCATTCTAGGAATCACCTCGTTTAAGATAGCCAATCTTGATAGATTGAATGGCTAGGAACCATAGCGAACTCTTAGAATTGCGGTTTTTCCCTTTCGAACGTTTCACGCTTTATGTGCTTTGATTCCTAATAATTGAACAATACTTGTCAATCTAGGGCCTATGTATACGCTGAACATGTTCCTTCCCTCTGTTTAGCTTGATTTATGGTTTGTGGAAAATCTCTTTTTTAGCTAGAAAAACAGAATTTAATGCTGAATGATTCAAACGACACGAATCCACTACCGAATCAGGGGTGTGCGTAAACCTGTACACCTTTGCGTCTCTTTGGCAGAAATGAAGCAACCAGGACTATGCGTAAACCTGTACCTTCTCGCGTTTGTGAAAATCCATTTTCCTACATATTAATTCGGTATGGTGAAGCAGCTGAGAATGCGCGTAAACTCGTACTTTCTCAAGCTTGTGTAATATGCCAATTTTTCTCTCATATAGTTAGTGAAGCAGCTGGGAGGAGGTGTAAACCCATCACCTTTCATGTTTGTGTATACCAACTACTATTGAGCTGTTGAACCAAATTGAACAAATGCAGATAGTTGGAATCAAAATTAGAGAGAGAACCACCACAGTTTAAAGAAAAGGTCTAGCTAAGCTCAGGGAAGTCGAATGATAAGTTCTCTGATTTATAGTCTCTTTCGAGACCCGCACACTGTAGAAATAAAGAGTCAGGTGCCAAGTGTTATTACAATTAGATTGTGGTCATTCCAAAGGGATAGGGGCTAAATTTTGTATTTCTGTTAACGCCTTTGTGAGTTGTCTGTTAAAGGCTATAGAGATTCCTTGTGTCTCCACCTCTCTTCCTTCTTGGTTCATTGCACTTGCTTGAGGCCAAGCAAGAACTAAGTTTGGGGGAGTTGATATGTACGTATTTTGACCATTTTAGCAGCATATTTTTGGTAGATTTGCATCCTCATTCACACCATTGTATGCACTTTAGAGTCCCTTAGGAGCATTTTCGAATATATCATGCATTTGAAGACACTTAGGTGTAAAAGAGTTGGATTGAGATTGCATTTGATGCTTGTTTCTGTTTATTTATTTTTCCTTCAGCATGCATTCATGTAAGTTTCACAAAAATCCAAAAATATTTTTATTTTTTCACATATATGGCATAGAAAATCCAAAAACAGAGTGTTCATGCATTTCATGTAGGATTGAGTCTAGCTGCATTCTAGGAATCACCTCGTTTAAGATAGCCAATCTTGATAGATTGAATGGCTAGGAACCATAGCGAACTCTTAGAATTGCGGTTTTTCCCTTTCGAACGTTTCACGCTTTATGTGCTTTGATTCCTAATAATTGAACAATACTTGTCAATCTAGGGCCTATGTATACGTTGAACATGTTCCTTCCCTCTGTTTAGCTTGATTTATGGTTTGTGGAAAATCTCTTTTTTAGCTAGAAAAACAGAATTTAATGCTGAATGATTCAAACGACACGAATCCACTACCGAATCAGGGGTGTGCGTAAACCCGTACACCTTTGCGTCTCTTTGGCAGAAATGAAGCAACCAGGACTATGCGTAAACCTGTACCTTCTCGCGTTTGTGAAAATCCGTTTTCCTACATATTAATTCGGTATGGTGAAGCAGCTGAGAATGCGCGTAAACTCGTACTTTCTCAAGCTTGTGTAATATGCCAATTTTTCTCTCATATAGTTAGTGAAGCAGCTGGGAGGAGGTGTAAACCCATCACCTTTCATGTTTGTGTATACCAACTACTATTGAGCTGTTGAACCAAATTGAACAAATGCAGATAGTTGGAATCAAAATTAGAGAGAGAACCACCACAGTTTAAAGAAAAGGTCTAGCTAAGCTCAGGGAAGTCGAATGATAAGTTCTCTGATTTATAGTCTCTTTCGAGACCCGCACACTGTAGAAATAAAGAGTCAGGTGCCAAGTGTTATTACAATTAGATTGTGGTCATTCCAAAGGGATAGGGGCTAAATTTTGTATTTCTGTGAACGCCTTGGTGAGTTGTCTGTTAAAGGCTATAGAGATTCCTTGTGTCTCCACCTCTCTTCCTTCTTGGTTCATTGCACTTGCTTGAGGCCAAGCAAGAACTAAGTTTGGGGGAGTTGATATGTACGTATTTTGACCATTTTAGCAGCATATTGTTGGTAGATTTGCATCCTCATTCACACCATTGTATGCACTTTAGAGTCCCTTAGGAGCATTTTCGAATATATCATGCATTTGAAGACACTTAGGTGTAAAAGAGTTGGATTCAGATTGCATTTGATGCTTGTTTCTTTCTTCTTATTTTTCCTTCAGCTTGCATTCATGTAAGTTTCACAACAATCCAAAAATATTTTTATTTTTTCACATATATGGCATAGAAAATCCAAAAACAGAGTGTTCATGCATTTCACGT
>JAKUCM010000305.1:0-38888 GCA_023374145.1 Lepidium sativum | reverse complement strand
TTTATCAATTTGGCACCGTTGTCGAGGAATATATGCAATTAGACGATTTGAATTAGATTTATGAATATAGTTTTTTCTTTTATTTCATTTTGATTGTTTGCCGATACACAAAGTATTACCCTACCAATCTACTGCAAGTGTACAACAAACAAAGTAGTACTTAGGGATCAAATCCATGAAGAACCAAGAACTGCAGTATTGATTACTCAGTTCTATTTCAAGCTAAACTGAACGATAATTTGAGATGAATGAAACTAACCAATATTAAAAACATCAAGCATTGAGAATTCATTCAGGAATAGGAAATCAAATCAGGGAAATTATTCAGGGCATGCTTTGAACCAATTCTCGACCTTAAACACAATGAAATAATATACCCACTATCGCGGTGTCTACTAACAAGTTTAGTATCTTAGTTATCCTAAGTATCGTTGGTACTAAAGATACAAATAAGCATTAACGAATAGGTTTAATCTGTCCACAACTATCATTGGTTAAGAGCCAGCTGTTCATCTAAACTAGTTTAGACGTTCAACAAACTTTTAGAGAGCTAAACAACCTAGAATCAGAGATTAGGTGATCAAGCTACTCTAGGCATTACATACAGTTATATATTGAGAATTCTAATGATTGAATCCTATCTATTCCCTAAGCAATACTTGGTTTTTGTGGATTCAATCCCTAAATACAATTTTGATTTGTTATGCACTTGCATTAGGATATTAAGTTAATACTTTATGTATCAATGATCATTTGAAGGTATCATTCTTCGAGGAAGTAAGGATGAAAGAATTTAAGGGATGGTTCTATGATGAGTATGATCATGGAGACCCAGGCTCATGCACACTCCTTTCTTGAAAAGTGAGAGAGGGGAGTCGATTTCCAAGACGCGTTTGCGGAGAAGATTCTGCTTTTCGATCCTATCATTGCACAAAAAACGGTGCACATCATCAACCTTGAGATGTGAAAAAGCACGTTTGGGAGGAAATCTCATGGACAATGTTACCAAGGACTTGTAACAAACAGTCTCATGCCACCAAAGCTACAATACTCCAACTCCATATAGGAGCCTCCACTCCTTGAAAAGGTACCAATTCTACCACCTTGTACATAGTTTTTTTTTTCTTTTTACTTTTGATTTTCTTTGTTGAGGTCTTTCTTTCTTGGATTTTACTTTCTCAACGAGACGGTGAGAAGTAAGTCTGGAGGAGAGGAAGAAGGGGATTGATATAAATAGAGTCAGAATTATTTTTAAGCAGCAATATTTTACCGACTTATTGCTTATATTTATTTGAGTTGTTTTTTTTTTTTCTTTTTGAGTCATTGCATCATGTAAAAACCAAAAAAAGCCAAAAAAAATTGATTTTTTTTCCAAAAAAAAAAACAAGCATATAAGTTGCATTAGCATTTTGTTTAAGATCGAGTCTCTAGAAGCATTTAGAATTGCATCATCATTTTCATATTTGGTTTTGGAAAATTTTTTTCTTGAGGTGAACAATCTTGTTAGTTTGATGTCTCGTGACCATTGTGATCTCTTTGAGTCAAAGTTATTCCCTTTAAAAAGTTGATAAATCATTCACCCAAAATTCCTATTATTGCATTGTGTTTTGAACGAACTTGAATTGATTCCTTTAATTTGACTTAAATTTCTGATTTAGGGCCTTGAGATGCATTGAACAATTTCCTTCCTTGAGCTTAGCTTGGTAAACCAAGTGAGGAACCTTTCTTACAATTAAACCCATTCGGTGATACCTCAAGTGAACCGGGAATGTGCGTAAACACGTACAATTTCATGTCTCATTTAGAGACTGGAGAAAATGACATGAAGCAATCCTCTCATGTTTGTAGATCCTTTAAACAAATATGAAACTAGGCATCGATCGGTTATGGATCCTAAAGATTTGGGGATCTCCAAACAAAGCTAAAAAAATAAAAGAATGAGAACTTAAATGAGAATACATAGAAAATTCTTGCTATGCTAAAGGAGATATAATCATACGTTCTTTGATGGATAGTCCCTTGAGAAGCTTTCACCATCATAAATAGAATAAATTCAAGAGCCTAGAAGTTGGTTGTAGGACATTTTGGGATTGGATGCTAAGTGATACGATTATACTAAGTTCTTTCTAAGATGATAAAGGTTCATGTCTGGATTACACTTTCTAGTTTGAGGAGTTGTTCGTTTTAGGTGAAATATTCCCTTCGTTTTTCAAATATATTCTTCAGTTTTGTAGTTTGTTTACTTGAGGACAAGAAAAAGACAAGTCCGGGGGAGTTGATATGTGTGAATCTTAGGCTAGTTTTCATTGAAATTTTATGTCATTCCCATTCATATATGACTCATTTAATCTCAATCTAACTAGTATTTTGCATACTTTTCACATTAGAGTCTTAGGAGTATACATATGCATGTTTTCCACTTTTTGAGTCATTTTAGTTGAGACTTAGGGATGGATATAAAAGCAAGGAGATGAATTGAAATGCGTCAAAAAATAACAAAGTTGGTTGTTGAGAACCTTGACAGTTTTGGCTGAAACAAAGGCTTTGGTGAAGAATTGCCACTCCGTGCTTGGTATTGGTGATCGATGAAAGCCTTAACATGAACGAATTTTGATGAAATTTGGACACAAGATAGCCAAAATAGTTAGCTTTTATTTGGTGGTGGTTGGAAAACGTTTTGACAAGCGGTTAGGAAGATTTGGAAAATTTACTCAAGATATTTCATTTTGCCGCAAAATTTCGAGAATTATTACACCAGGTCGTGAAAATTGGTCAAACAAATTACATAGAACCAAATTTTTGACCCTATGCTCGTGAATCCAATTGAGAATCTAGGCCATATAGATTTTATTTATTTGGTTTTACCCGATTCCGTTTTAAAACATTAAGCCCCATATGTTTAGGGTTTTTTGAACAATCTTACAATCTTTCTTCTAGTTTTTTTTTGTAGCCACTTGAGAGAGAGGGAAAGAATAGTTGGAGACCATTTTGGGGCTGATGATCTTTTGATCATGATTTCTTATCTATTGAGATTTATTTATCCTTTCTTCTTACCTCTTTCATTATGGTTATTTCCTTGTTTTGCTTCATGTCTTTAGTGTTTGAGTAGTGGAGTGATAAGTTGATTGTTAGGTAGATCCTAGGATTTGATGGTTGAATCTTCAGATTAAGTTGATAGATCTTTAGATTCCTTCATTTAAGGTGTTCTTAAAGCTACATTTAAGGTTGAATCTAGATGCTAGAGTGTTTTCTGCCTGGATGGTGTTTCTAAAAATCCCAAAACGACTTTTTATGAGCTTTCTTCCCTAGCCATTGAGAGATGAAGTTAGGGTGATTAGTGTTCTAGTGATCTTTTTTTGTAATGCTTGTTAGTCGTTAAATCTGCAACGAGAGTTAGTTTGATTGATTGACTAGTAAAGGGTTCATTGCCATGAGAGTGAGATGTTCCATTGTTTTGTCTCATGCCCTAGGATGGTTCTTAATGAGTCTTTAAGCATCATTCATTTGAATACTATTCTTGCCTTGCCTAAAACGTATTGCTAGTTTATGTTTTGTCTCTTTTAGTTTGCTAGTCATTTGTTATAGTTGAGTTTGCTTTGATCTTTGTTTGGTTAATTTTTGTTTGGTTTCGTTTGCTTTGTTTTTTGTTAGTAGTCATTTAGTTTCAAATCCCCATCTATTAGTATCGCTTGAATTATCTAAATTCTTGCAATCCCAATATGTTGGTTCTAGATTCTATGTGGACTCGATCTTCAAGTATTACAATGACGTGTTGTACTTTTTGATTAATTGGTATTAAGAAGTGTGTATCATGCTTCAAGAATCTCAAGAAAGTAGAAGTAAAAGTGGTTGAAAATATTTTGGTTAATGTGGCCCAAAAAGAAATCCCTTGGAATATGTGATACACTCAGGTTTTAACTATAGAATCTACTGCAAGTGCACATGAAACAAAGTAGTATAGAAGGGATCGAAGCCAAGAGAACCAAGAGTCACACTATAAATCTCTAGATCAAAATTAAGCTAAGAAGAAACGAAATGATTGTTGCGATTTAAATAAGTAAAAAAATAGATACAAACTATGTGAAATCAAATAAATAAAAACATTAGGTTCATGGCAATCATCAGGAAATCATAGATCTAAATTAGGACACTATTTAAAAACAATTCTCGAACACAGAACATGAATGTATAGCAAACCTAATGTCGTGGCGTCGACTACTATGTTTTAGCAACTTAGAATTTTAAATTGTTGTTTGAGCCTAGAGATCTAAACAAACATTAACAAACAAGTCTAATAAGTTTACAATTTGCCTTAACATAAGCTTTCATTGGCTAAGGACAAAATGTTCATCTATATTCTTTCATGCATCTAACAAGAACTTTTAGGGAGTTAAGAAACCTATGATCATAAGATAGGTGGCCAGTCTAACCTAAGCATTATGAACAACCATAGATGAAAAACGCATGGATATAAACTCTACTTAGCCATATTTCATTTAGTCCCTTAAATTCCTAGAAAACTCTAAACATGATTGGAAAGCTACTCCAACATAATAGAAAATAACAAGAAAAAGGACTAATAAAACTCAAGGATAAATTAAAATAAAAGTAAAGAGGATTCATAAATCTTCTCCGAAATGGCAGAGCATAAGA
Organism: Lepidium sativum; assembly: GCA_023374145.1. NCBI lineage: Eukaryota > Viridiplantae > Streptophyta > Magnoliopsida > Brassicales > Brassicaceae > Lepidium > Lepidium sativum. The sequence goes on along the minus strand of JAKUCM010000305.1, from coordinate 34,235 downwards.
TCTTCTCCCTCAAACTTACAAAACTATCAAAAAGTGAAATAAGGAATGTCCTCTCTCAAAAACGGCCAACCCTAAGTCTATATATAGTCAAAAAATTGACTTGGTACGACTTAAATTAAATAAGGTCAGATAAAAAGTCAGAAATAGGATTTCTTCGCTAAACATGGTCGAATGGGTCGATCTTGGGTGGACTGATTGATCATATGCTTAGCTTCGATTGTTTTGGAAAGTCTGGTCGGTCTAATGAAATTATAGATTTTTCTCAAAAAGTAACGACACACATTTTAATGACTTATTGTAGATAATTGACTACAATAAGATTGTAATTTTTATGAAACATTAGCGGCAGATTTTTTGAAGTTCTATGTAGATAATTTGCGGCAAGTCTGTTGTAAGTTTTTGTGAAATAATGAAACGAAAAATGAAGATATTTGTGAGTAATTTTTTACTAGAATATTGCAGGTTTTCTTTGAAAAATTAACTCAAATAACTTTAAAACTCATTGTACATAATTGGGTACAAACATATTTAAGCCAAATGTGATTAGATTGTTCATAAATATTTAATAGTTTCAAATTATATGATATTCTAGTTTTTTGCATGTAGATTAAAAAAATATTTAATTCCTAAGTTATTTAATTAAAGTTATTACTTTTAGTTAAAATAATAGTTATTTTATTAATTAAAAATCAATATTCAGAATTCAAATAAGATAAAAGTACGATAAAAATTACATTAAATATTTTTAAACAAATTTTTTCTTCTACAGCATCCTATAATTTGGAATGGAGTCCATAACAATTTTGAAAATGTTAGCTACAGTTATTTTTTGTCACATTATGGTCAAAAATTGCATAAGCTTTGTACCGACCGTAATTTGTCTCAATTAAATAGGTACATAATCTATGTTATAACTAATTTGTAACAAAAAAGAAAAGTGTAAACATTTAGAGAAATTAATTACATAGATTAAGACATAGTTAAATACTTTTTCGAAGCTTCCCTCATGTCGTTTAAGAAAGAGATTTTTTTCATCGTTTATGGTCTCTGGTGAGATTCTGCCGAGTTTTCTCTTTTCCAACGTTCGATCTTCAGAAAGAGCATAAGCGTCTCACCGTTTGGAGATATGGAATCCGGAGTTGGCCGGTAACTTTCCGAAGTTCATCTTCAGCAGAGCCGACTTAGAGGGCAAGCAGGTGAAGCGGCCGCTTGGGGCAGCCATTTTTTAGGGGCATATATTTTCTTTAAAAAGTTTTAGTTATATATATATATATATATATATATTAATATGGATAAACTTTACTTCGTAGGTCTCTTTAAGTAAGAATAATATTAGTTGGGTTATTTTAGATAAATTAATTGTTAGAGGACTTCTTAATAATTGTTAAATCTTATGTTAGAAAATAATTTAATTAAACCTATAGAAGATCAAAGTTATGATCATAAAGAAGATTCATGATTCGAAGTATTTCTCCATAACTCTTGATTGCACTATGAATATTAGCCACAAAGAGCAAATGACTTTGGTTATCCGACGTGTGGATGTCTCTACAGTGTCAACCAAGATCGAGGAATTTTTTTTGACATTTTTGATTGTCAAATATAAATCAGTGAAAGGGCTTTTTGCTTCACTCCAAGATGCATTGGTTGGACAAGAGTTAGACATTGGTGATGTGAGAGGACAGTGATACGTCAATGGATCCAATATGAAAGGAAAGAACAAGGGAGTTCAAAAGAGGTTGTTAGAAATTAATCCAAGGGCATTCTTCACACCATGTGGTTGTCATAGTCTTAATCTTGTGCTATGTGATGTAGCATCTTCTTCCACAAAAGTTGTGTCTTTTTTCGGAATCGTTGAAAGGATATATTGCTTATTTCCTTCATCAACAAATAAGTGGGACATATTGACATAGATGGTTAAATGACTAACCCTTAAATCTTTGTCTCAGACATGATGGGAAATTCATGTTGAAAGTGTCAGAGCAATAAGGTTTCAAGCCTTAGAAATCAGAGAAGCATTACTTTACTTGGCTGAAAGTAGTGACGACCCAGGAATACGAAATAATGCTGAATCTCTTGCTCTAAGTGAAACACATGGAATTGGAAGTTTTGAGTTCTTGTTTGGTATGGTTATTTGGTATGACCTTCTTTTTGTTGTCAATACAGTAAGCAAGAGCCTGCAATCAGAAAACATTGATATAGATGCTACTATTCACCACTTGAAAGGGCTTGTGTCATATTTTCAAAAATATCGGGAGACATGTTTTGAGGAAGCAAAGGCTAAGGCTAAGAAAATTACAGCTGATATGGAGATTGAAGCTGAATTTCCTGTGAAAAAGCGTATTGTTAAAAGGAAAAAACATTATGATAAAGACACATAGATTGTTGATGAAAATGAGTTATTATCACCGGAGGAGAGCTTCATGATTGATTAGTTCAACACAATCATGGATCAAGCTCTAGTTTCTCTAGAATCCAGGTTTGAACAATTCCAAAAGTATGAACAAACTTTTGGGTTTTTGTTTGATTTAAAAAGACTATCAGCCGCAACTGAGGACAGTTTGAAGGCATCATGTTTGAACTTGGAAGTTTCTTTAAAGAATGGTATGCATTCAGACATTTTTGGTGATGATTTGTTTATGGAATTAAATATTCTCCGAGAATCTTTACCAATGGAAGTTCAAAAGCCTATTGAAGTGCTTGATTTTTTGAAAAAGATGGAGGATTGTTATCAGAACACTGAAGTTGCTTATCGCATATTATTGAGTATTCTGGTATCAGTCGTCACCGCTGAAAGAAGTTTTCAAAGTTGAAGCTGATAAAAAATTATTTGCGGTCTACCTGTCACAAGAGAGATTGAATGGGTTGGCTTTGTTTTCGATTGAGACATCCATGGTTGAAAAACTCGACTATTCAAGTTTAATGACCGATTTTGCAGGAAAAAATGCAAAAAGATCTGTATTTCAATAATTTTTTTTAACTTTTTTTCTTTCTATAAACAGTTTATGAAGTTGTAATATCTAATTTTAACATATGTTTTTTTTTATCATTTTTAATTTTTAATAAAAGGGCATAACTTTTTAATTCGCTTAGGGTGGTCCAAATCGTTCCTCCGGTACTGTCTTCAGTTATGTTTTAGATTTTTTTTATACCAAATCAAGTGTCTTTCAGGTTTCCTCAAGCGTTTTTGTTGGTCTCCTTTGTGGCTTTTTGGCCACTTAATGTCGCCGGAACGAGAGAACAAGCATTGCTTCTCTGTGCCTTCCATGCTTTCGGTGCCTCAAGGCTTTAGTGATGTCGACTTCATTTGATCGACATATGTCCATGGATAAGCTGAGGTGTTACCCTCTGAATCCTTCTTTCTTGTGGGCCTAATGTCTTCCCCATTTCACTTTTCTATATGTTTTGTTTGTTACCCTCTGGAAGACATATTCCATGGCTAACCACATTGTTATCAAAATATGACAAACTAAGTCAATACTATATCCACAATGAAAAAGCTCAATGATGAGCTGATTGCATGGTTATTAAGTGGCGTATATATGGTTAAGATTATGTTGAAAACAAGATAATTAGTCTCATTGGTGAATGTAAACTGTAACTGACAGTTTTCTCAAAAAATGTAAACTGCCATTCCAAAACTAAAACAATAGTAATTGAATTACTATTCGAATGAGACATTGTTGCATGTTAATACGTTACTCTCAATATAAATATGTTTGTCTTATAGGTTCTTTTATTCTTTTAGCAGCTTAAGTGTGATTGATTTTGACTTTTAAGCGTATACTCGTTCAGAAATTATATGTATCAAAATAATGTGTCCTCCACTACAAGAGAACACATCTCTTACAACTCCCATTTTCGTCTCTAATGCGTTGGTAAGGGCCTTTACAACGCATTAGACACGTCACGTGGTTCGTCGTGTCTTGCACGTCGTAAGCCAAAAGTAGCTGTAAAAACGTCATAAAAATTAACAACGCCATATTTGCGTTGTTAAAACATAGTAGAAGAGACGTTGTAAAAATGTCGTAAAATGAAAAGGGCGCTGTAAACTCGATGGCAAATTATACGTTGTAAGTTACTTGCTAAATTTACAACTAACTTACAATGTATTGTTTACAACTAAGTAGAGTCGAAATGTGTTACAACGTATTAAAGTCGAAAAGTTTACAACTAACTAAAGACGAAAATGTTATGACTATTTAAAGACGAAATTATTTACAACTACTTAAGGATGAATATTTTACAACGATTTAGGGATTAATATTTGTTTAAAAAAAAAATTATGATATTAAATTTTTGTATTTAAATAAAATTATGAAATGAATAAATTAAAATTATAATATAAAACTCAAATATAAAATTAAAATGTTTTTACAAAATTTAATTATAAATTACAAAATATTTAACTGAGTAATTCGTCGAACATGTCAGAACTATGCTCGTCTTGATCTTCAGCCACTCGCTCATTCAAATCGACCTCGACATTCTTCGTAGGCCTAATCTCGAGGTTCTGACGTCTACACTCCAAAGCTGCAGTTGCATGGGGATTACCCGCAACCAAAATATCCATCATGGATTCCATGGCTGCGAATTTCTGATCCGTCGTTTGCTTTAGCGCAACAATTTCCGCACGAGATTCCTGCAACTGACTGCGGAGTGAGTTTTCGCCTATGCTATGTGACTCTCTGGACATCTTGGGCGGATCCTATGCCAATAATCTGTCCTTTTTTGTCGGAGTGATCTACAAAAAAGAGTTGTCAAGAAATAATAATTATTTAGGTAGATTATTTAATTTAATACCTGCTTATAAATTGCGTTGATCTCAGGAGCACTCAATTCGACAGGAGTACCGTCGGTGGATTCCTGGGAAAGCTGGGTTTGACGCTCCTGAAACGCAGCTTCAACCTGGCTGTGTAGCAGCTCACACCGTGGATCGACGAAGACACCATATTTCTTCTTATGGGTTGCGGCATACAATTCTGGAAGCCTAGGAATCTGTCCAGTTTTTTTCGCCTAATAAAGGAAAATTTAAATTAAATAGTAATTTATGTTAATAAATATTTAAAATGAAAATTTAAATTTTAAAAAATACTTACTATTTGTATTGCAACTCCGCCGAAAGGCATCTGGCCGGCAGTGTGCGACATTGCGACCGGTAAGCCATCAGGATCAATCGTCTTCTGGGAGGCGGAACACTGCGCATCTCTCCTCACAGCTGCATGGTCTACCCTGTAATTCTCCAGGCCTTCCCAACATGCGTTGGTCATGAATGTGGGTTTCTCGGCATCTCCCTTCACCTCCCACTCGGTTTTCCAGGCCGAGACTGTGTTACAAAGCCGCTTCATGGCTTTGCGGTAGAACTCATGTCCGACAGTCTCGTTGATAGAGACATCCAAATTCCAACGTTGCTAATAGACAAATAAATTAATTAGTATTTATTAGAGAGTAATTAATATGTTGAATAAAAAAATAATTAATGTTACATAAAAATTACCGCAAAAATCTTGAACCACGTTATGCGAATGTAATGTGGTGTTGATTTCCAATTTGGAGTCGTCTCCACGAAATAGCTTTTGATGCATTCTGTGATGCTCGTCCCACTTTGCTATCAAAACCGAACCTAAATTTTTTTAATATATATTATTAGTTATTTAACTATAAATACTTAAATTAAATATGTTAATCTAATTAATTTAATATATAAAATAGAACGTACCAATAGGTTCCAGTTGGACGATCGATGTGTAGATGCGGCAAATTCTCGCGTTTTGTTACCTCGAGAATATCCTCAACCCGGTACTGCGCATAAGCTGCATCCGGCGACACCAAAAGGTCTGGATGGACCGCAGCATTCGTCGGTGGATGTTCTACGACAACTTCTGGTGTCGGGGAAGTATGCGGCGGTGTATGACTTTGATGATGAGACTGTGACTGTGTCTCTGGCACAGCCGAGGAAGTAGAAGACGATGTTGTGCCATGCAGCATGTCACTGTAATGGACACAGCGTGTATGCTTACGGGGTGCCATAATTTGTAGTACCCACAAAAGAATTTTCCCACATTAGACATTGGATCGTAAACTACTAAATAATTTATAAACTCTAAATTCTAAATTCCGTACCTACTACATAATTTCTAAACAACCTATATATATATGTTTTAAATCCTATATTTGCCAATAAAAAATGTAGAGAGAAGGGAGAGAGGTATACCTTAGAGAGAGATTGTGGAATGGGGAATGATGGAATGATGTTGGAAAATTGGTGCTATATATATAGGGAATACGTGGAGTTGTAAAAGAGTTCGGAATTCATTTTTTGTCGTAAAGGAGTTGTAAAGTTAGGGTCGACTTTACAACGCAATCGATGTAAAGACGTTGGCAAAGGTGGATTCAATGTACCGTAACGGTCCATTGCATGAGGTTTCGTAAAGACGTTAAGGCAGAATCAATGGAACGTAACGGTACAATACAAAACGTTGTAAAGACGTTGGGGCTACAAAACATCGTAAAGATGTTGTTAAGTGCCAACGTCTTTACGACATTTTCTTGGCCCAACGTCATTACGACGTCGTGTGGAGAAAACGTCTTAAAGACGTTGGCACTTAACAACGTATTTACGACATTTTGTAGACCCAACGTCTTTACGACGTTTTGTAACATTCTTTTTTTTCTAAGTATTTTCGAAATGTTATATTTCTTTAGTGTTTTCACGATGTAATCATTTGTTTTCGCGTTTTTATTTGTTCTTGCGTTTTTAATCACAAGTAAACTACTAAATTCAAATGATTTATAAAACTTAGATTAATATAACGTAAATTACACTAAAATAGTAACATAGATTGTTCTTACATTATAAACCGTATTATCAATCAGATTCTTCACCATTACTACCATTACCACTACTTGGATTATCACTTTCTGCAAACTCGTCACGTTCCTCATCGTCATCATCTTCTACAGGGAGATCTTTGTACTCTCGGTTTTCCGGATCGATAAGCACCACTAGCTCTGTAGCTTGCTCTGGCACTTGTATATATGAACATGATTCTTCTTGCAATGGTAAATCTCCACATCTAATCATTCGCCCACGGGGTGTGATCTTCACTGTAGCTAACCAATTGATGTATGACTCTTTGATCCTAGGATATGGAATGAAGCTAACTTGCTCTGCTTGCGATGCTAAGACGAAAGGCTCAAACTTGTTGTATCTTCTCCTCCCAATCACGTCCACAACTCCAAATTAGTTGTAATAGACACCTCTGTTGATTACGGGATCAAACCAGTCACATTTGAATAGCACAGTTTTTAACCCAATTAATCCTAAAAATTCCACTTCGATAATCTCTTGCAAAACCCCATTAGAAATCGATTTCACCCTTCACATATACTCCCCAATTTGCCATTGCACGCCTTACACCGTACTCAAAGGTGTGAAATGTGTATCCTATGGTGAAGTACATGGGTGTTGTTGTTATCTTAGCAATATGACCTTGGATCAAATCATGGAACCATGGTGGGTAGAATGGATCATCATAGTCAACCTGTATACACATTTTAAAATTAATCACAACGTAATTAAAAATATGTTAATTTAAATTAATCACAACATAATCACAATTAATCACAATGTATATAATTCACTCTTACTTAGTCACTTTTACCTGACTAACAAATAAACTATACATGTATAGAAATATGTTAATTTAAAAGTAATACACATTTCATTAAATATATACAATTCATATACATATATATATACCTTTCAAACAGAAGCACTTCAGTACAATTCAGAAGTATATATGTGTGTGCCGCGTGGCGGTCTTCGGGACTACTCCACCAAACTTCTTTTAATATGCCACTGAGACGTCCAATTGGGGAAAAGATATCAGGAACTCCCTCTACTGCATAAGTTTGGGCAACACCACCATCATCATATCTCCTAGGTGCTCTTTTTCGTGTGTGAATGGTGGGTGCAGTGTAGTATGATGTGAAATGCGACGTTTCTTCTGTCAGGCTACCAGCAACGATTGACCCTTTGACTTTTGTCAGATTCTTTGCTTTGCCCTTAAGCATTTTCATAAAACGTTCAAATGGGTACATCCATCAAAAATGAACAGGTCCTGCTAGGAGTGCTTCGTGAGGAAGGTGCACTGGGAGATGTTCCATAACATCGAAGAACGAAGGAGGAAAAATCTTCTCTAAGTTGCACAACAATAGCGGTATATTTGTTGAAAGTTGTTCCAAACCTTCTACTGTGATTGTCCGTGCACTCAAATCTCTAAAAAAAAGATCCAATACCTACAATATACACCGCTCATTAAGAGTTATATATATATATATATGTTTACTATATTATGTTAAACAAATTCATGCAAGTGCTTCATATACATTTTTTGGAAGTAACTCCGCCAAAGCAAAGGGTAGTAGTCGTTGCATGAACACATGACAATCATGATTTTTCATCCCTGTAAAATTTTGCCCTTGCTCAACACATCTTGAGAGATTTGAAACATAACCATCTGGAAACTTCACCTCTGATGACAACCAATTGAATAACGCCGTTTTTGCCTCAGATGACAACCTAAATATCAGAACTGGAATTTTGCCGTCACTTTTGATATGCAACTCACTCCTTGAACAAGTAGCTGGTAAGTCTAAATGTGAATTCATGTTATCCTTTGTCCTACTAGCCACGTTCAAAATCGTATGCATGATATTCTCAAAAAAAATTCTTCTCGATGTGCATCACATCGAAATTGTGTCGAATCAACAAATCTTTCCAATATGGCAGCTCCCAAAATATACTCTTCTTATACTAGTTATGATGTCGTCCGTAATAATCTAGCATATTATTAGGAACGTGCCAATTACCTCATCGAGGAACAGTTTCCAACGCCCCATAATAATTCATATTTGCTTCAATTTCCTCCCCTGATAGATACAATGGTGGGGGATCCTTTACCTTAACTTTACTCCTGAATAGAGTCGTGTTCTTTCGGTAAAGATGGTTAATTGGAAGAAATCGACAATGACAATCAAACCAAGACGTTTTCCTATCATGCTTCAGTTGGAATGCATCTGTCCTCCCAAGGCAATATGGGCAAGCCAATCTCCCATGTGTTGTCCAACCAGATAACATTTCTTAGGCAGGGAAGTCACTTATAGTCCACATAAGCACCGCCTTCATCGTAAATTTTTTTTGGACAGAACAATCATATGTCCGAACACCGTGCGTCCATAACTGTTTCAGCTCAGGAATCAGATGTTGCAAAAACACGTCAAGAGACCTTTACAGGTGATTAGGACCAGGAACAAGTATACTTAGGAATAAGAATTCTTTTTCCATGCACATTCCCGGAAGAAGGTTATAAGGCGTGAGGATTACTGGCCACAAAGAATATTGTCTGCCAGACATTCCAAACGGACTAAAACCATCAGTGCATAGAGCAAGATAAACCTTCCTAATATTCCTAGCAAAATCTTTGTGTACCGTATTAAAATGTTTCCACGCCTTTGCATCTGAAGGATGATTAATCTCTCCTCCCGTCTGTGAATGTTCTGCATGCCATCTCATCACAGCTGCTGTCCTCTCCGACTGATATAACCTCTTCAATATATCAGTTATTGGCAAATACCACATCCGTTGATACGGAACCTTCTTACGCCCACTCCCTTGTGCCTTATATCTTGGCTTCTTAGACATTCTTGTAACACATCATCATCTTTCGAATAGATCATACAATTATCTATACAAACAACAATGGTTTCGCACGACAACCAAAACTATAGACCAATTTATGCGTGTCATAATATGATTCAGCACACACATTGTCTTCGGGCCAATACTCTTTGAGCAAGTCAGTCCACATATTCATGCATGCTTGAGATGAATTACATTCTGTTTTAATATTCATCATCCTAGCTGCCAATGATAATTTAGACAGACCTTCTCTACATGCCTCGTAGAGAGGCTGGTTTGCAGCATCTAGCATGTCATAAAACCTTTTTGCATCTAAATTGGGTGCCTCAGCAACTATAGGTTGATCAGTATTAGTTTCCTGAAATGCATATGTGACCATTTCATGCATCCTATCATGCTCTACAACCCCATGAATCTCATTCTGATAACCAACATCATGCAAATTACTTGATTCACCTAGATTAGTATCAACATTCTTAAAATTACTACTAGTTGCTTCATCATTCCCACGAACGCAATCACCTTCCCCATGGTGAAACCAAATGTAATAATGCGGTGTAAACCCTCTATTTAATAGATGATTCCAAACAGTTTCTACTCGGGCGAATTTCGTATTTTTGCATTTCCGACAAGGACATAACATCTTACCTGATTCAACAGTGATTTCGGTTTGACTAGCCTGGTGCATGAATATTTCTGCCTCGTTCATAAACTCCTTTGTCACGATTCTGGCAGCATCTCTATGCATATACATCCACTTTTGTTGCTCGAATATATCTCCACCAAAAGACATTTTTTGGATTTTTTCCGAAAACAATTTTTTTTTCTCCTCTACCATGTTTTTTTTTGTTTTTTGATGTTGTGATTAATGAGGAGAGCCTTCCTCCTTATATAGGCAAAAAATTAACGATGATTTTACAACTTCTCAAAAATTACGAGTCAATTAAAACACATGTACCTAACCGTAAATATCTAATTTGAAATTACGTCCTTAAACTACTTAGTTGTAAAAGAGTTACAAAGTAGAGACGTTTTAACAACAAAATTTTAAATTTAACAACGCCTTTACAACATATTTTAGAATTTGATTTAAATCTTTTACGTAATAAGAAAAACGTGTTTACCTACTTTGACATTCGATTTTAATTCGATGTAAAATTTAGAGGTTGTAAAAGAGTTGCAATTTAGGGACTAATTAACAACGAATTGTTTTATAAATGAGAAAGCGTTGTGAAAGACTCGTAAAATACCAACTTGTTTACAACGAAAAATTTTCGTTGTCTCTTTACAACTTCTTTACGACGAAATATCAAAAAGTTGTAAAATTTTGGTCCCAAAAATGTTGTAAAATTTGGTCCATAAACTAATGTTCTCTTATAGTGGTCCACACCATTTATAGCTCACTTCCATTTCTCTTTTCACTTTTCACTGAATTTTTAGTTTCAAATCAATTATGTTCCGAATTGGGTTAGATTCTGAATTAAAAACATTTCTGATGTATGTGGGATTGAATCTGCTTTTATTGATTTTGGTCTACTTTCAATATCAGTTATAAGTGAAACAAAACAATTTCATATGGACTATATACATTACAATTGATAGAAGTTCCTTTTGTATGAATTGTTGTTGACTATATGTGTATCATTATGGGTAAATTTTCCCAATTAAACAATCTTGAATACTAATTATTTTGTAGTTTGTATGTACATCATCCATACATATGTTCTTAACAAGAAATTATATTGTTTAAAACATGAGAAACTTAAGCTAAATTGATATTATTTTGCGATTATAGGTTATAATACAATGTCCTTTATGTTGTGAATGAAGTATATGTTTAAGTTAATCCAATCATTTACTGTTTCATTGAGTTATATGTTGAGACGAAACAACTTTGTTGCATATGTGGGTTGAATCTTTATCGTTGATTTGGTCTCTTATAATAGTTATATATGATAAGAGAAGTAAATTATTTTAATATATGAATGGTTTTTACTATATGTATATCAAATATACGATATTCTTCTTGATTAGCCATTTCTTTTGAATAATATTTTTGAAGTTTATATTTATATATCTATCAAAATGTACATGCATATATCATTCACACATTTACTCTTGCTGTGAACGGTACACAATCTTTGTCAGTAAAAATGGTGGACATTTTCAAACCAATATCAAAATAGAGAATATAAAACTACATAACTATTCGTTACACATATGTTAACCTAAATATTGTAATTCATAACAAAGATTTATGTTTGGTAATGAATATTATATACTATTGATAATATAGTTACATCTAGACTTATAAAAGATAGATGCATAGTTGCATACATCATCATTATAGCCAAACTACGCATATGCTTCATAAAAAAATTATTTTACAAAAAAAATGTGTGAATTATTGCAATATGAAACGAACTTTAAATACGTAAAATGTTGCAATGCTAATTATTTGGTTATTTAAGTTGAGACTTGTTAAAAGATAAACACATCACACATATAATAAATTGCGTGATACCACACAATAAAAAAATATGGTCATCTTTGATCGGATTCAACACAACAATTTTGTACCTTAAATAGTCGGATTTTGACAAATATTGGTGAGTTACACTTCTTGATTAGTCTAGTTTCTAAAGAATATAAAATTTCATAAACTTCCCACAAGCATTCTTCATAAAATCAAATATACCTTAATACTATCAAAACAAACCATAGTTTTGACCAACCTTGCTTCATTCGCTATTTTCTCATCTTATACCAATCCATTTCAATCACTTAGATATTCAAAAGAAAGCTTACAGATTTATCTACACAATTAAAGAAAACAAGATTGAATTTACTCAATTACATCAAAAGTTATGATAAGATTAATCGAAGCTAAAAGCACACCAAACATACCCAAAAGCACCTATCTACATCCATAAACTTCCTCATCCTTATATTCACAATCCTTATTTACATACCGTCGATAGATTTAGATCTAACGGTCCAAATTCAAACCTGAGTTGATACACGGATCCGAGTAGTCTTCATATTAACCAATCAGAGAAGAGATAACAAGCTTTGTCTGTGACAAATCTGACTATATAAACATCATTCCCGTAGTTCTCGTCGTCCTCATCAGAATTATCTCTGACGCTTTACAGTTTCTGTGTTTTCGATCAATAAGCTCGATTCTTTGAGAGATATTAGCTTGTTTGAGATATAGAAAGATGTCAACAGAGGAAGAGAACGTTCCAACGACGGTTGAATCAGGAGCTGCTGATGCGGCTGTGAAGACGACGCCGGCAAAAGGAGGTAAAACGAAGAAGACGAAGGCAGTTAAGGCAACGAAGAAGCCTGTGAAGGCTGAAACTACAACGAAGAAAAAAAGTTCTTCATCTCATCCTACCTATGAAGAGGTTTGCAGATTCGATCTAGTTTTTTTTTTTTTTTTTTTTTTTGGTTTCCAATTTTGAAATTTTCTATTTCAGATTCAATTTTCTATTGAATATTGGTTATTGAATTATGTATACGTTGATGAACAGATGATTAAGGATGCTATAGTGACGTTGAAGGAGAGAACTGGATCTAGTCAATACGCGATTCAGAAGTTCATCGAGGAGAAGCATAAATCTCTACCTCCTACTTTTAAGAAGCTTTTGCTTGTGAATCTAAAGAGACTTGTTGGTTCTGGGAAGTTAGTTAAGGTCAAAGCCTCTTTCAAGATTCCTTCTACTAAATCCGTAGCACCTAAACCTGCGGTGTCTGCTCCGGCTAAGAAGAAACCTGTTGCTGTATCTAAACCTAAGGTCAAGGTTACGGTTCCTGTTAAAGCCAAAACAGCCAAAGCAGCTAAGAAACCTGCGGTAACTGCGTCTAAGACTGCTGCCGCTAAGCCTAAGGCATCAACAACTGCTGCTAAGGCTAAGGTTAGTGCTAAACCAAAATCGAAGACTGTTGCTGCTGTTTCCAAGACTAAAGTTGTTGCTCCTAAGCCTAAGGCTAAGGAGAGACCAGCAAAGGCTTCTAGGACGTCGACAAGAATATCTCCAGGGAAAAAGGTTGCTCCTGCTAAGAAAGCAGCGGCTGTAACAAAGAAAGCTCCGGCTAAGGCTGTGAAGGCCAAGACTGTAAAGTCTCCGGCGAAAAGAGCTTCAACAAGGAAGACGAAGAAGTGAAGAAGATGGTTTTAGGATAGTTTTTGGGGGTGGGGATTCAATACATGAGTGGTGGTAGCTTCTTTAGGGTAGTCTTGTATAATTGAATCATCCTAGAAGAAGCTTGCCTTCCAAAGTTTTTTTTCGCTTTTTCTTGTAATCTGGTTTCTTGTTGAAATTTTTACCTTTGTAATTTTTGGTTTGTTTGAAATTTTAAGCTTTAATTCATAGATATAGTTGTATGTGTTCTTTGCTCTTTTACTTCTCCAGAAAACTCATAATTTTAAGCCATAGCATTGACATGGATATGCTTTTGTTAGGTGAGCATTCATCTACTTCTGTCTGCCCTTTTACTGAATCTTGAGTGATACATACATTTGTTGGAGATTCAATCTATTTATTTATGTTTTGCTCTACTTGATGTGGTTGTTTTATTGCCTATGAAAGATTAGGATGTTGTGGTTCCTTCAGCTGTGCTTTGGAGGAATTGGTATCTCTTATAAGCAACAAGCTTGGCAAAGTTAAGGTGATGTTCATATTTTCCTCTGAATCATTAGACAAGTTGTCACCTTAAACATCTCTTACACTCATTCTTTTCCATTGGCTTGGTGTTGATTGTGTAATTCTCCTCGAGTTCTGCTATTTAGTTTTCTGACATTAGTATAACCAAGTAAGGCATTGCACGATTTTCTCTCTGGTTTGGAGAGATTCACTTTTGTTTGATGTTTAGGATTTTCGGAGTTACATAAATGAATGACATACCGGGAAAAAGCTAAGAGATCTTCTGTGTTCTCTATCTTCCTCTCTCACCTAGGTATTTCTTGTTGATACCGTTTGAGTCTTTCAACTTTCTGAATTGAGTATTTGAGCTCCTGTTGAATGTTGAACCTGGAAGGCGAAAGCACAATGTCTTTCCATATGGAACCGGCTTCACATGCAGGATTTGGTCTACTGTATAGCTCGTAGATAGAATTAGCATTCTCGTGTAACCTTCCTACATTCTTCAAACAGCCTATCTCCTCTGGATCCACTAACAAAGTCTTTTCCTTTTCTTTCCACCCTATCAGCTGCAGAACACCATGGATTCTTACTTTGATAGCTTCACGTTAGACATTTCAGAGTTTTTGCATCTTAATGGAAGGAAGAGTAGAAGAATCTAACCTTTGGGGAACCTTCCAAAGCATTGGTGCTGTAAAGTCTGGCATTGTCAACTATGTTGCAATACGTTAGAAATGCATCTGCGAACCTCTTGTGAGATCTCAGCTGAGATCTGACCCTAACCGCTCGTCTACACATGATTGCTCTCCTGCATATATGGTAAGCCAAACTCTTAGCTTGGGAAACCTCACAACTGTTAAAATGACTACATATCCAAAAGGAACACCTGGAACATTCTCACCTAATGCCTCGCATCACTGCTAAATATGCATCGCACACAACTCCAACCAACTCTATCCTGTAAGGCTTTCTTTCCCTTCCATCCTCTTGAAGCTGTTGTTTTTCGCCTATGCGTTCCCAATAGTTCTCTATGACTTCCCCATTCTCACCCACCTTATAACCAGGTCCCATTCTGTAACGATGGCGGTGCACATTCCTTGCCATTGTTATGGTCTGAACCACAAATGGTACCCAAGAGAGTGTTCCATCCATTATCACATCTCGCCCTTCATTGAGAGCTGTAACGAGCAGCGACGATGCTGCATCTGTTGATGATTGATGAACCTGTTTTATTTCCATTTAACCGTCAAGAGTTTCACTGAATTTCATTGTATATTACGTAGAAAGATACTTATGAACTAAGGAAATAAAGAGCCTTACAAATTCAGCAGTTTTGATCATATCAGCATGGCCTCTGGAGCTTAGAGCTCTGTATATCACATCAGATTCTTTGAAAGCATCAGCTTCAATCACCACAGCATCTGCTCCTGCCCAAAACGGTCTGCACACAAGCATGCATAGGAAAATGTGTAAGAAAAACCAAATGATGACAAGTATGCTGAAATAAATGTTAAGTGATATTATCTGGAATCTTTACATACTCTTTGAGTATGTCTTTCAGCACAGTGCTCTTTCCTGCACCCATACCACCACCCATAAGGAGTAGAACCGGGCTTCGGTCCTTGTGTGCAACTGGAGCCATAACTTCTGTACACTCTGAGTCATCAGCGGATGCGATACCCATTGCTTTCATTTCCTCTACCAATGTGTTAAAGACTCTTGCCACTTTTAGATTTTTAGTTACCCTCTCAAACCTCTGTTCCCTATATACCAACCAAGGAACAATTATTTGGGAAAGTTCACTAAACGAGAAGACAGTACGGATTGCTTTGGACTTACCTCGTAGCTGCCATGACAATGTGCTTAAGCTTTTTCTTAGGCTCTACATCGGCGCTGAGTATCTGAAACAAACCCATAAAATGTGCTTGGTCTGATTATTATAATGCTAACAAAGATAAGAATATAAAAGTACTGTTATGTTTTACTGCAGTAACCTGACTGATCATGAGATCCGCATGGCTCCAGTGGTAAGCGAAGTAACTGAGAATGCATCTCTCAAACTCTTCGACGAGCTTAATGAAGAGAGAATCAGCATCAGGCTCTTCAGAGAAAAAGCTATAAATGTCTTTCTCACAGCTATCTGATTTTCTAATGTACTCATTGGCTAATTTACAAAGATGAGGACATTCTCTCCTGTCCTTGAATCCCATCTGCCGCACTGCAAAAAAGATTAGAGAAACAACAACGACAAGAACATTTCCTTATAATGCATCACAATCTATCATGAACATTTTAAAGAGTATATGTAGTTTGATTTTACCGACGTAGTGAGAGAATCTCTCGAGCTTTTCATGGCCTTTGTTTTTGTTAGATAACCTGAGACGGGGGATGATCTTGGAGTAACGTAGCTTCCGGATACGGTAGTGCAGTGCAATGGCTAAGAGCAAACCAATGGATGAGATGACCAAAATCTGTGTGAAGGTCGTCGTGTTGTTGTTGCTGTTATACTCTGGAACACACATTGATTCGATTGGGGGATCATCAAGAGACATGAGACTAAAGATTGATACAACTCTTAAGATTGGGGTTCATTGTCGAGTTTGTTTTCTGTTATGAAACGGTCTGCCTTCTCCACGTGTGCTGTACTAAAATAGCTTTAGGCCCTATTACTCAGGATCTTTCATTAGTTTGCTTGTTGTGATTTGACCATTTTGTTTTGAATCTCAGTTTTCATGTATATTATTGTGTTTCTGCAAACTCTATTAGCTGACTCTACAAGCTATGACATAAGTAGACACTGTCATTGGATATCCAAAATTCTTAACATACTTGATAAATGAGTTAGAGAGTTGGGCTTTGCAAAGAATGTTCTAAACCTAAATACAAAAAAAGTCAACTAACTCATAGAGAAGAAGTAAAGAGTAAAGAGTAAAGACAAAAATAACACAAATGTTCTATATAGGAGACGTGCAAGTTGTTCGGAAATGCCCAGTCTGATCACACCGGCTACATCGGACAACCCGCTTTTGACGTCCACGGTCCTCACCTTGACTTCTCCTCTTCCTTGGCCGTGACTGTTGTCTTAACAAGCTCGGCGGTCTGATCACAAACTCATCACCATCCTCAACATTTTCTCTGCCAGGTTCTGTTGTTTTCCACATGGTTTTGTCTGGAATAGGATGTATGGTTTCTGCATATGTTCGCCGGTAATTTGCCACAGTAAAGTAACTCTCTGTGAACCGGTAAACGTTCTGCCTGCACGAGAGAAGTGCTGCAACTGCATGGCTACAAGGTAAACCATATAATTCCCATCCACGGCATAAACAGGAACGGCTTCTTATATCAACTATAAATGTTGCTTCACTGGTTAGGACCTCGAACTGTGCTTCATTTGCTTTCTGAACTTCGTAAGCACGAGATTCTTCTATAGCCTCAAGGACACGTTTCTCAGCAGATGGAACTAGCACACCAGAACATTGCATACTTATTTCACGTCGTTCATTGAAAACTGTCATCAGCTGGCGACGAATGCTCTCCATCATTTGGATTATAGGAAGACCTGAGGCATCTTGAATCCAACTGTTAAGTAACTCAGTAATATTTGAAGTCAGATGTCCAAACCTTGTTCCTTCAAAGCAGTATGTGGTCCACAGACTGGGAGGGATGTTACGTATCCACAAGGCAGCTTCTGGGGATATCTGGAAGATCTCATGGACTTTTGCTTCAAATTCGAAGTCAGTGAGACATTTTGCTGCTTCCCAGAAGAGGTTCACAAGAATAGAGTTGTTAAAATCCCTACGGAAGCTTTCTGTGAGATGATGAACACAGAAGCCATGAAACGCTGTTGGGAAATTAGCATCTACGCCATCAACAATGGATTTGTCTCTACTAGATAGAATTGTCAGCTTTGGCATGTTTTCGGAATTAACTTCAAGCAGCTGACGCAACTCTGAGAGGAACCACTGCCAGTTACTATCATTATCTTCACTAATAATTGCAAAAGCCAAAGGAAACACTGCACCATCTCCATCGAACCCGCTGGCAAGTAGTAGTGTCCCAAGATATTTGTTTTTCAAAACAGTCCTGTCCAATGCAATTAGAGGTCGACAAGCATTAAGAAAACCAGAAATTGATGCTTGAAAAGAAAGAAATAACTGTTGAAAGCTCCCATCAACCGGGCTTCCTTGAACCACAGCGATGCTCCCAGGATTTGTTCTTCTAATTTCATCACAATATCGTGGAAGAAGGCGATAACTCTCTTCGAATGACCCACGGACAGCAGCCATAATACGTTCTTTCCCCCTCCATGCTTGCTTGTATGATAACGTAATTCCATGAACTTGATGTATTTCCTCCAGTATCTCCTTAGGTTTGCAACGAGGATTTTCTCTCAGCCTTTCTGTTACAGCCTCAGCAACCCATTGAACTGAAGCTTGATGGTGACCAAGGTGTGAAATACCACCACATGTGTGACTTTCGTGAATAGTCCGTATTGTAAAGGTTGGCACACCAGGAAGCTTGGCACAGTGAATCCTCCAAGGGCAACCCTCACTAGTACACTTTGCAGTGAAGCGAGTTTTGTCAGATTTAACGGTCTGCATCTCAAAGCGTAAGGCAATTGCTGCATCTCTTAGCGCTCTCCTACAAGAAAGTACATCCGAAAATTCCATACCAACCACCAAATTATGCTCAGGAGCTGTTTGCAGAGACCGACACTGAAGGGTAGGAGGAGTCAACTCTAGCTGCTGAGAAAGGCCTATGCCCAGGCCAGGTATGGGATCTCGATTCATGCAATGACCCACCCCCAACTGTAAATTATCATTGAGATCCTGAGAAACTATTAGAGCTAGTTTACCATTCTCTGAAGTTTCTGAGTCATCATTATCAGGAAAGGAGAGATCAAAAGCATGGTCATAGCTTTCGTTTTGATTATCCTGAGAATCTACCTCATCTTTTCCGTCCAGACATTGTTCTTCATGTATTTCTTCACTGCGAGTCCTTGAGTTTTGAAGAGTCAGCGTATGTTCCTGGTTGTGGTTCCAAACCACATTTTGCTCACGGGAAACACCCATTTGCAGGTTGGTCTCATGTAAAGGTTCCAAAGCAAAATTGTAGTCATGAGTAGGAAACAATTCACTGTTCTGTCTAGCTTCCATAAATTGCTCCTGTCTAAACGAGACATCCTGGTTCCTTTCCATCAGAAGCTCTTGATTTGCCATTTCATAACGGTAGAAAAATCTAGGCCACGTAAAATGTAGACACTACTATCTGTCGCCCGATATCTAAGCCGTACTGTCTTTTATAGACCTGCAAATAAGACAATTATCTATGAACAACATAATCTTTGTCAAAAAGTGAGGATAACAAATAATTATACGGATTCAAAATTCTTAAATGACAAGAAGTTCACACAACAGCACAAAAGTATCTAACTTGGAAGCATCTGTGGCATAAAACAATCGATAAAACAATCTTCTAGATTTGGCAATATCCTAAGTAAAACCATTACTAAAGATCCTATTTTAAGCTTCCTATGATCTATAATAGCTTAGCCCCAATGTTGTTTCTAACTAAATCAAGATCACAAATCCAAATCATGGAGCTATACGAGCACCCACCAATAAAAAAACTATCTTTTCTAATTCTAGTCTCAGTGTTACTACAACTACCATCATAGAAAATTTTGAGTTCTCGGTTGGGGATTTAGCCAACTGCGAAAACAAAAAACACCCTCCAGCCACCAAAACCCAATTTATAATTTCACAAATCAGTAAAAGATTAGAACAGATCTTCTGAGCGAAATCCTATACTCTCCACCCAAATTCGACGAAAGACAAAGAAAGAATAGCAAAGCAAAAAGAAAAGGAAAAATAGGGAATCGAAACTCACGGATCAAAAAGGTATGAAGCGAACTCTGCAGATATCACAAAAGCGAAAAAGGATTTGGCAGTTTCAAAGAGGAGGAATTTGGCGGGTAAGGAAGAAGCGGGACGAAGGGGAAAATCTGGACAGAGAGAAGGGCAAAGAAGGGCGACGAGATTTATTGATTGCTGGGATAAAAGGGCATCTCGTGATTCCTCACACTTTTAGGTTTTTTAGGGGTACTTTATTCGTTTTCATGGTATCTTTAGATCACTCCAACAATTAAAATCCGATTCTTAACATTTATTTAATATAAATAATACTTTTTTAAAAGTCAAAAATATTAGTATAAATTTTAATATTTTGAGAGTTTCGGTAAAACCTACTTGAGATTCTTTAAATTTTTTTATAAAATTAATTAAATTAAAATTTATAAACATATATTATAAATATATAATTATTTTGTATTCTTAAAATTTCAAACATACGAAATGAAATTATATAATGATTAGTTGTAATCTAGATTTGTGCAAAATTTTGTCATATATGTTCAACCAAATCAGTTTTCAATTGTTGATACATTGTTCGATCATGAATTTGATTGCGAATGCCCATTATATTTCCAAGATTTGAAGGCATATATGTAGAATATGTCAAATCGACTTATGAAATTCTCTTTGCTTCTACTTGTGTGAATTCAGATACATCAAACATAGTGTATCCATCTCGTTCGTCTTCTACTATCATATATTGTGAAGTATTACACATGCTCGCATAATCTTTACTATTTTTTTACCTTATCCCAAATAAGAGCAGGATTTTTAACAATGACAAATCGAGATTGCAAGACTCCAAAAGCACACTCGACTTCTTTACAAGCAGCTTCTTGATAAGTAGCAAATAATGATGCTTTTAGACCTTGTGGAATTGGAATAAATTGGATAAATTTTTGCCCATTTACGATAAATTCCATATATGAGATAGTAAGCCAAAGGATACTCGTGTCTGTTAACAAAGTAATTTACTTTTGGAGCTCGACCTTGTAATATATCATCAAAAACTAGTGAGCGATCAAGAACATTGATATCGTTTAAGTTACCTGAAGGTCCAAAAAACGCGTGCCATATCCAAAGATCTTATGAAGCTACAATCTATAAAATGATTGTCGGTTTTCTAGATCCACGTGTATATTGCCCCTTCCAAGCGGTAAGGCAATTCTTCCAGTCCCAATGCATACAATAGATGCTGCCTGTCGTCCCGGGAAATCCGCGTCTCTTTCCAATATCAAGTAGTCGTAGAAGATCTTCGGATGTGGGTCTTTTTAGGTACTCATCTACGAACACATATATGATTCCTTCAACAAATTGTTCTAAGCATGAAATCGCAGTGCTTTCACCAAGCCGAAGGTATTCACCTATCGCATCAGCCGCACAACCATATGTCATCATACAAATTGTTGTTGTACACTTTTCTAGTGCAGAGAGAGCGAACCTTCCAGTAGCATCTTTTCTTTGCTGAAAAAATGGAACTTCATTGGAGATTCGATCAACAATACGCATGAATAAGTGTTTGTTATTCTAAAACAGCGTCAAAATATATTGGGTGTATGTTGCATCTTCTTTGAAATAATCGTACCACAAGCGATGGTGTCCTTGTTCACGATTGCTTTCAATATAAGCTCGTTTTTGTTGTTGTTTTTTCTTGGTGATCTCCATGACCAATGAAAAGATTTTCGAAGCCTTGATTGAAAAATTTGTTAAATTTTTCATCCATCATGTCATCAATATTATTATGGGAAGATGATGCCAATGTTTGTGATATATTGTTATACGAATATTGTGTTTTTAAGAGGAACATAGTGTTTTGTTGATTAAAGAGTGTTAAAATTGGAGTTAAAGAGTGATTTTGGAGGAAATAAGAGTATTGTTCTTGAGAAAATATATTTAGTATAAGATGTGAGAAGAGTATTGTATATATATATATAGACAAAGTAATATCATTAAAAGTATATAAAATTACAAGTGCTTTTGGCATAAAGAATATTACAAGTGATTTAAATCATTTTCTCTAAAATCTTAGTGGTTGCTTGTGTAAGTCAAGTGAATCATATTGTCTATGATCTGCAAATGACAAGATAAGGTGATAAAAAGATGTTGAAGCAATCAACTAAGACAAGAATTAAAAGAGCATATTGATCATTTTATACCACTTCAAAGCATTGAAAGAACATATTAATCAGTCTTCTACATTCTACATTCTGCATTATGCTTTATTCATTCTGCACATTTTCATATTCGAAAGTTGCTCGATTTCAGTCTTTTGCATTCTACTTTCTTTTGCATTATGCATTCTGCATATTTCCATATCAGAAAGTGGTTGTGGCTCGGTTTCAGTCTTCTCCATTCTACTTTCTTCTACATTCTGCACATTCACAAAGCAACAAACTTAATAAATTCAAAAACTCATTCATTAAATTAAAACTGAAACTGCAAAAACAATGATATCAACAAACACTTAAACTACAAAAATAAATTCATTAGACTTATAGTGAAACTGCAAGAAAGTCATTACAAAAGACAGATTACATTACAACAAGAACCAACAAGAACCAAACAACACACATAAGACATATTACATTACAACAAGAAGCAAACTACAAACAAAAAACCATTCACGAGTTCAACATGTCAATTATTAGTTTGTTCTTGAGAGCCATTTCCATATCAAAAGTGGCTCTATTTTTGCAAGGAGACTGTCCAACAACTTATTTTTAAAAAACCTTTCTTTCACTGCTAAATCCTTCTGTTTTATCTCCTACATGCTTTAAAACTCTAATAGAGCATTGCCTTCTGCTACCACTTCAGTTTCCTTGTTCACTTCCTTTTTAGATTTGGCTTTTGAAGCCTTAACACCAGGAGCTCGAGCTTGATCCTCTTCATGGCTTACGGGTACCGAAGTTGAAGGCTGTGTGGAACCCTCCTCAGTTTTCCTTCTTTTTGACACCATTTCTTATCATGGCTAAGTTCTCTCCAAGCATGCTCCAAAGTGAATTTGTGCTTGTGATCATTGAAGTAAATCTGGTGCGCAACTTCATAACATCATTGTCATTTTTCCCACTTGCTTTCTGAGATGATGCAACCTCATAGCATCCTACGAATTTTCATACTATATATCATTGATCTTTGACCACCTTTACTTATTGGCTCCCTCTTTTGAAGACCCACAAGTTTAGGACTTGAAGCAAAGTAAGTTCCTGTCCTTTTTTAATAAGCTTCACTTTTTGCGTTGCAGTCCTTTTTTTTTAATAAGCTTCACTTTTTGCTTATTCCCAATTATTGGTTCCTTGCTTGTGTTGAGCCAAACACTGATGAGCACCACATCTTTTGTGGGAGTCCATTTCCTTCTTAATATTTGATCATCATCTTCACTTGAAGCTTCATATATTGACTACTAAATACATTAGCTTCTGATCACCAAGTTGAATATTTGGTGAATCCCTCTCCTAAAGATTAGGTTCAAGGTTTCTGGGTTCCTTGTAGACTATTTAACAAGTGTTTGAAGTTAGAGGACTGACTATATGAGTTCACAGAATCCATATGTGGCTGTTAAAGGAGAAGAAATAGAAGACTGAAGGTTGGGAAAGACACATCAAGCTTGTGTTGTTAGGTTTATGGGTTTACTAAGACTAAATGTGACGCTTGGGTTAAGACACAAGATTATTTGTGGTTTTAAAATTTAATGTCAACCTAAATAAAATCTTTACCTAATTAAGCATTTATCACAAAAAATCACTAATCCAAGCAGATGCATAGTATTAAGTGTAATGTAGACAAACCTAATAATCATCTATAAACATTTATCATAAATCAAATAAATTCACAAATCAGCAAGTTGATTAATAAGTAAATTCAAACTAACTAAACCTTAAGTAGCTAGGAAAATCAATCTTACTTGTAATATAGTAGTAAAGACAAATGTTGTATATTTGGTCATTCTAAACATCTACAGTACCAAAAAATTGAGAGATAAATAAAAGAATATAGTTATATATAGATAGATAGTCATGCTTTGTATTCATATAGAAAAAAAGCGGATACAAATGATTTCTTTAGCAAAAGATTTAGCTCTTTACCTCATATGTATTTAGCAGCAAGTTGATGACCCTGTAAAATAAAGAATACTAAGCCTCTAAGATGTTGCATAATTGAAAAACATAGGATCAAGTGTTCATTTTTACAAACAGTAGAATTCACTCCTCATAACTATCCATATAAAGGACTATAACTATGTCCCCAAAGAATTCAGCTTCCTTTTTTAGCTCCACATTCACTTCCTTCCTCCAATGCTGCCTAACTAAACACCCAAGTTAGACCGCAAAATCTTTCAAAAATAACTTAGTGGACTGAGATAAGACCAGATCAAATCAGATCACTTAAAAAAAATTTGAGCTTACTAATGCAACAAAGAACCGAGCTAATACTTTGGAAGACTTGACGAGTTTATATTGCATCCACGACATCCTGACAGCCATACGCTCAACATAATGATTACCAGCAGAAAAGATGCCTTTGAACATATCACCTTGTTATTAGGAACTAATAGAGCTCGCAATTTCTTGAGAGCTCAAGATGCCTCGTATTCCTTGTATCTTTGATAATTTGTGATGAGAGTCTTGGTGGTGAGGTCTCTGAATATGAATCCGTGGATTCAAACTTGGTGAGCTTGAATCGTTGGAAATTAGAATGCTGGAAAATGGTTTACGGAGAACCACATAGGAGGTGATGATTTGTTTGATAATCTCGGATCCGTTCAAGCCTTGGAATCTTCACAAGTATGAACTCCTCGCTCGTTTTTAATCCTCAAAGAAGAGTGGCAGCTAGGGTTTTGTGCAAGAGAGAAAGTTCGTTCTTTATTGATAAAATGTGAAGAATACAAATGCCACAAAATAAACTTATATAGTGGTTCGATGGCCTTCTAGGGCAAGTTTAATGTGACAACATAATATCAACATTATGGCAACATAGTGTCGACACTAACTGGAAAAGAAAATGAGTGACGCATCACTCTTGACAAAACGGGAACACATTAGAAACTCTAAAAGGGTTTAAAAATGGCAAGTATGTTGACACATGGATTGACAATTATACTTGTATGTCGACCCTTGACTTAAACTACGGCGGGACGGTGGCATTTGTCCCAGCAAACATGGAAATAGTAAAACACACACGTAACCGGTTTAATCCGGCAGTCGAAGAAATGCTTTGTTGTGTAGTCCGTGGTCGGGGTAGAGCTTCATGTGGTGTGTTTGGGGAGAAACTCATTGGGCCTTGGTAAGCTGAGTTGAGCTAGGTTGATCTCGGCTATGGGCTCGATCAGGTTGAGTAGCGTACTGATGGAATCAACGAACTTATCTCAAACGCCTATGGCCTTGCTTCGAGTATCCGGTCTTAAGAAAATGACCGGGATGCGTTGGATGACCTCGGTGATCTGGAGATTATGGTCGATGGCCTCATCATTCCCTCCCTCTTGCGAAAGATTGGTCATCATATCGGTTTCTCCTGCTTCAAAGAGTCTAAAATCCGAAACACTAAAAACAGGATGTACCTTTAAATGGTTTGGTAGGTCAAGACGGTAGGCGTTGTTCTTGATTCACTTTAGTACTCGAAATGGTCCATTCCCTCATGGTGCCAACTTCTTGTTCTGCTTCCGTTCCTTAGGAAACCTTTCAGTCCAAAGATGCATCCACACTCAATCTCCTAGTTTGAAAATGACTTCCTTCCATCCTTTATCGGTCTTTGCCTTATATTTGGTTGTGTGCTCCTCGATGGTCGTGTTGGGTCCTTATGTAGTTTACAGATGTATTGGGCCTTAGCATTTTTGTCTTGATTTACCATCTCCGGGGGGGCCAAAGACTTGAGATCTAATGGGGACAAAGGCTGAAAACCGTAAACAACTTCAAAAGTTGAACGGTTAGTTGTAGAATGAACAACACAATTATAAGCAAACTCTATTTATGGTAATGCCTTGGGCCAGTTCCTCATGTTTGTGCCAACAACTACTCTGATTATGGCGGACACGGTTCGGTTGATGACTTTTGTTTGTCCATCCGTTTGTGAGTGACATGTTGTTGAGTACATCAAGTTGGTTCCGAGCTTCTTCCACAAGGTACGCTAGAAGTGGTCACGGAACTTGGGGTCGCGGTCTGACACAATATTGCAGGGTATGCCATGTAACCATACGATGTCTCGCATAAAAAGAGTTACAATTTGTAGTGCAGCATGGTCCTTTTCACAATGAGTGAAGTGTGCCATCTTCGAGAACCAAACTATCACAACTAGGATGATTTACTTCTTTTGATACTTGGGTAAACCTACAATAAAATCCAAACACATCTACTTAAGGGCCGTTAGGAATAGGCAAAGACATGTATAATCCGTGTGGATGTGAAATGGATTTGGCCGTAATGTAGGCAATGCATTGTTTGTAATGTTTGGTGACGTGTCATTTCATGTGCGGCCAAAAGAAATGTTCCTTGAGCATATTTATGGTCTTCTTGATGGAAAAGTATCGCATAAGTCCTCCTCCATGTTCCTCTGTCATAGTAATTCCCTGATTGATCATTGAGTAATGCAAAGTCGTCGTTTCTTGAAGATGAATCCGTCGTGGATGTAAAAGTCTCCATAAAATCCTTGGCCGCAAGCTTTTAAGTTTTCCTTGAAATCTGCATCATCCGCATAGTGAGTCTTAATTGATTCAAAACCCAATACCTTAGCCTCCATTGTGGAGCTGAGGACATATCTTCTTGAAAGTGCGTATGCTACCACGTTTTCTTTGTCCTTCTTGTACTTGATCACGTATGGGAAGGTCTCTATGAACTCGAGTCAGTGAGCATGTCTCTTCTTGAGATTGGTATGGCCTCTCAAGTGTTTTAACGTCTCATGGTCCATATGTACCACAAATTCCTTGGCCAAATGGTAGTGTTGTCAAGTCTGCAATGAACGAACCAATGTGTAATGCTCTTTGTCGTAAGTCGGGTAATTGAGCGTGTTTTCACTTAACTTGTCACTAAAGAATCCCACGGGTCTTCTTCCTTGATTCTACATGGCTCCAATACTTATCCATGAGGCATCACACTCAACTTCGAACGTTGGATCAAAATTGGGTAAGGTTAATACCAGAGCTTGTGTTAGACGATCCTTTAGCTCTCAGAAGGCTGATTCTTGGGCTGATCCCTAATAGAAGGCCTCATCCTTATTAATGACATCCGCAAGAGGAGTAACTATGGTGCTAAATTCTCATACAAACTACCTATAGAAACTTGCTAGTCCATGAAAACTACGGATATGTCCGATGGTACTCGGTGTATGCCACTCTTGAATGGCCTTGGTATTCTCTTGATCAACATGTAAACTTTTGGAACTCACAACAAAGCCTAAAAACACCACTTCTTTAGTGCAAAAGGTACACTTCTTAAGATTTGCAAACAAGCCTTCCTTGTAGAGAGTATCTAATACCATCTCAAGGTGTCTCACATGTTCAGTCAAGGTCTCGCTATAGATAAGTATATCATCAAAGTATACAACAATGAATTTTGATATAAAGGGACGAAAAACCTAGTTCATGAGCTGCATGAAGGTGCTAGGTGCATTTGTGAGCCCAAACGACATAACAAGTCATTTGTAAAGGCCTTGTTTGGTCTTGAAAGCGGTTTTCCGCTCACCGCCTTCCTTAATCCTGACTTGATGGTATCTACTTTTGAGGTCTAATTTGGAGAAGATGGATGCTCCTCTAAGCTCATCTAATATCTCATCTAATCATGGAATTGGGTGTCGGTACTTGACGATGATGTTGTTGATGGCTCGGCAATCCATGCACATCCTACACGAACTATCCTTCTTTGGTACTAATAATATAGGTACGGTGTATGGGCATAGAAAATATTGGATGTATCCTTCATCCATCATGTCTCAGACTTGTTTCTCTAGCTCTTCGGGTTTGTTGGGATTCACGCGTTATGTTGGTCGGTTGGATAGGGGCACCCCAGGAACTAGGTTGATCTGGTGTTTAATTCCACGGATTGGTGATAGCTTTGGTGGCATGTCTTCAGGGAACACATCTTTAAACCTGTCCAAAAGAGAAGACATCTCAGCTGGGAGCTCAACCTCACTTAATCTTGCAGACAAACATTCCTTAAAGACCATGAGTAATACTTATCCTATATTGTTGATGGTTTCGCTTTTCTTGGATTGTTTGGTTTGAATCTCATGGACTTGTGTCAATTTCAAGGGAGCAAGCGTATACTTCTTCTTCTTTTCATGTGTGAGCCTGTAAAGTTTGGTCTCACCGTCGCGTAGTACTTCTCGGTCCAACTGCCATGGTCGTCCCAATAGTAGGATGTTTGCTTGCATAAGAACTATGTCACAAGTCACGTGGTCGTGGTATCGGCCAATACTGAACGAAACGATAACTTGTTCGTCCACACTCACTTTGGACTTGTCGTTTAACTATCGGAGTTTGTACGGGTGTGGATGTTTGATCCAAAGAAGTTCCAGTTTGTCAACCATATACCTGCTTGCCACTTAGTACAAGAACCACCATCAATAATAAAGTTTCATACCTTGGTGTTGATGATGCAACAGATATGAAAGATGTTTTCTTGCAAGATTAACTCCTCCCTTTCCATGTTGGTACTAAGAATCCGCGTATCATGAGGTGATTCCCCACGGTCAGGATAATTCACTTGAGGTGTTGGTTCATCTGGTTCCTCCTCATGTTCGTCTTGGGATTCATATCCTCCGTTGGCCGTGATTATCATGACGCGCTTGTTGAGACAGTCCCTTGCCATATATCTGCGACCTTGGCACCTGTAATAAGTATTGTCACGAGTACGCAAAGAAGCACCAGAATTTGGTTCCTCAATAGGTTTGGTTGGCTCGGTTGTCAGCTTCTTAAATCATGAGTTGATTTCGATCGTCCTAGGTGCATGTTCAGTTGTCTTTGGTGCGGTCCAAGTAGATTTGGGTCGGACAGATGTCTTCAGCTTGATGTGTTGTTCAGCTTGGATAGCGAGGTGCATGACTTCATGGAGCTCATGGTAAAAATGCCATTCTACTTTAGCGACAATCCGTTTGTGTAGTCCGTCGATGAATTGGACCAGTAAGAATTCTTCCGAGTCTTCGTCTTTCACTTGGTTCTTCAAGAGTTCAAACTCATTAAAATATTCTTCAATGCTCTTGGATGCTTGGTTAAGCTTTCAGAAAAGATTCTGCAGTTCACTTTGGTAGTAGGCTCGAACATAGCGTTGCCTCATGAGAAGTTTCATCTCGTCCCAACTCTTGATCTGTCCGGTATGGTGGCGCCTTTAATCAGCTACCTCCCGATCCCAACAAGCAAAGGCTGCTTCTGTGATTTTTGTTTCAGCAAAAGAAAGATTATTGTGCTTAGGATATTAATAATATGCAAAGCTGTTGATTCGTTCGAAAAAGGTTAGAGCCGTGATTTTTGGATTGACGGGTCGGGATGGCCCATCGTTGGCTCGCCTAAAGGGAGCATGGTAATCCCGACCATATGGGACATTGTAGTCTTGGTGGTTTGGAATGGCGAGACGCAGTACTATTTGCTATTATGAGTTGTACTCGACCCATTATTCATCCATGATGTCCGTATCGATGATCTGTTGTCGTGCGAAACGCCCCATGGGTTGTTTATTCGGCTGGTTTGTTTGTGTCATGTTGGTCGGGTCCGATGGTTCCACGGGTGGTGGAAGTGGAAGCTGCTGCTGTCGGTCCATTCGATCATTCATCCGTCTGATTTGTGTCTGGATGTTGACGAGGGCGTCCGTGAGACCAGTAAGTTGTTTTGTTGGAATCTCTACTGCCTGATTCTCCACCATTGCTACTTGCGAAATAGACAAAACAAACACTAAGTGTAGTAAGTCTCTAAACAAAAAGAAGGTTCCAAATATGGAAATAAGTTTCAAATTTCAAAATAGAATTTAAGGCAAGTGTTGATAATGCAAGGCAATATCTCGGCTCTAAATAAGACACAATGAAAAAGGAAACAACACCCTAAAATCTCATGGTAATCTAATGGATTAAAATTCAGCAAACAAAGAACAATATGAATATGAAGAACAATTTTTATGGGTTTTTCTTTTTATAAAACAAAACAAACAAAATGAAAATGAAAGTAATTAAAAGGGAACGATACCGAGTGTTACCAAGGGTCTTTCGGCTTTGATACCAGATGATGAGAGCCTCGGTGGTGAGGACTCTGAATTTGAATATGTGGATTCGACCATGGTGAGTCTGAATCGTTGGAAACTAGAATGGTATAAATGGTTGAAGGAGAACCACAAAGGAGGTGATTATTTATTTGATAATCTTGGATTCGTTTAAGCCTTGAAATCCTCACAAGGATGAACTTGTCGCTCGTCTTGAATCCTCGAAGAAGAGTGGCGGGTAGGATTTTCTGCAAGAGAGAAACTTCGTTCTTTATTGATACAAGGTGAATGATATAAATGCAACAAATGAACCTTATACAGTGGTTCAATGGATATGGGCCTTCTAGGGCAAGTTTAATGTGACAATCAGAACATAGAGTATTGGGTCGTTTTAGGCCTTGAGTATCTGTGGGCATGTTTGGGCCATCTTCTGGATCGGATTTGGTCCAACCTACCAGGTGGTGACTAAGGGGTATTCTACAAAGGTTGTTAATATCATATCTCGAAATAGACATCATGGAACCCACCCAAGGAAAATTTGAAGTGGAAAAATTTGATGGGGAAGGTGATTTTGCTCTCTGGAAATATAGGGTATTGGCTCAACTAGAGATACTAGGTCTAGGAAATGTTATTCATACTTCTGCAGACTCATAAGCTGAAACTGAAGATGAAGCAGATCCAAAAACGGTAACTCCAGCAGAGCTAAAGAAAAGAGCCAAGCTAGTGAAAGTCAAAGATAAGAGGGTCAGAAATCTGCTAACTTCCAGTATTACCGACATTGTGCTGCGTAAAGTCATCAAAGAAAAGACAGCTCAAGATCTGTGTACAATGTTGGAAGAGATTTATCAAATTAAGTCAATGCCTCATCGACTGGACTTGAAACATAGATTTTATAGTTTCGAAATGAAAGAAGACAAGAATCTAGATGTAAATCTAGATATGTTCAATAAACTATTATCAGCGCTTTCTAGTGTGGGAGTTAAACTAGAAGATGAAGACTGGGCAGCTATATTATTGAACAGTCTACCAAAAAGATTTGAGAATCTTGTTCACACTTTGAAATATAGTCCTGGAAAGACTACGATTACAGTAGATGAAACTCATCAAGTCTACCTACTCAGTTGAGTATGGACTTAAGGGAAAGGGATTACTGGAGTCTAAAGGAGCTGGTGAAGGTTTAATGGCTGAATATCCCAGAGGCATAACAGAAAGAAAAGGAAAACAGAGATCTAAGTCCATGAGTAAATCGAGTGTCAAGTTCAAAAAGAGAGGCTGGATATGTGAGAATGAAGATCATTTCAAAAAAGATTGTCCCAAGAGAAAACAAAATGCGTCAGACAAACCAAAACAAGAGATGGCTGAAGCTGGTATTGCTAAAGCTCAATGGGTTGGTATTGTCGAACCACAAGTGTTAACGGTTTCTCAATCATCAAGACAGGAATGGATTCTAGACTCAAGATGTTCATATCATATGACTTATGAGAAGGAACTAATGTTTGATGTTGAGGAGATAAATGGAGGGAAAATACTTATGGGAAATGACACTTATTACGAAATCACAGCCATTGGTAAGGTGAAAATCTTAAGTTATAATGGGAAATTGGTGGTTTTGACAAATGTCAGGTTTTCACCTACTGCAAAACAAAATTTGATCTCCTTGGGACAGTTAGAATCTGTGGGATGTTGGTTCAAGTCAATAAAGTGTAGGATGCAAGTGTATAAAGCTGAAAAGAAGTGTTGTCAGGAAACTATAAGGACACTCTATATTACCTTGACGGAGAACCAGTTTCAGACCAAGCAAATGTTGTCACACAAAATCATCTGGATTCAACTACTCTATGGCACAACAGACTTGCACACATAAATGAGAAAGCCATGGAACTTCTAGTGAGCTATGATTTTCTGAATTCAAAAGAGGTGTCAACACTCAACATATGTGAACATTGCATCATGGGAAAGGCTCATAAGTTGTCGTTTGGAACGGGAAAGCATACTCCTAAGGGAATTTTAGAGTATGTTCACTCAGATATATGGGGTTCACCTAACGTTACACCAAGCTTAGCCAAAGCTCAGTATTACATCTCATTCATCGATGAATTTTCAAGTAAAGTCTAGATTTACTTCCTAAGAACTAAAGATGAAGCTCTGTCAAAGTTTATGGAATGGAAATCACTTGTGGAAAATCAAAGTGGAAAAAGTGTTAAGACTCTAAGGACTGATAACAGGTTGGAATACTGCAACAAATATTTTGATGATTTTTGCAAAGAGAATGGGATTCAAAGGCACAAAATGTGTCCTTACACCCCTCAACAAAATGGAGTAGCTGAGAGGTTGAATCAGACTCTACTAGAAAAGGTAAAAAGCCTGTTAAGTGAAACAAGTTTAGAAGAGACATTCTGGGAAAAAACATCAGCTACTGAAGTGTATTTGATTAACAGAACTCCATCATCACCTCTAAATCATAAAATTCCGGAAGAGGTGTGGTCTGGAAGAAAACCTGACTATTGAAATATTAGAAGGTTTGGGTGTTTGGTCTACTATCATGTGGGTCATGGGAAATTGAAACCTAGGGCCAAGAAAGGAATTTTGATGGGTTATCCACAAGGGGTTAAAGGATACATGATTTGGAGTATTGAAGATAGAAGGTGTTTTGCAAGCAGAAATGTAATTTTCTGTGAAGACATCATTTACAGAGATGTAAAGAATATGACAAGTGATGAATTCGAGATGACAAAGCAGAAGGGAAAGAGGGTTTCCTTCACACTTCCAAATGAATCAAGTGAAGAAAGGGTTGATGAATCTGGTTTAGAGAATTATTCGACTCAATGTGAAGATTCGAATCATCCTAGTTCAGAACAAGAAGGGTATGAAGAAGTAGAAAATGAAGTTTCTGCATCAGAAAATACATCTCTAGATGGCTATCTCCTAGCTAGAAACAGAGAAAGAAGAGCTCTTGCTAACTTGCCTAGTAGATTTGATGACTGCGATTTGTTTGCTTATGCACTTAACATGGCTCAGGATATAGTTGATGATGAACCTAAGAACTATGAAGAAGCCGTAGATGGAAAATACATAATTCAGTGGTTGAAGGCAATGCAGGAAGAGATAGAATCTCTAGACAAGAACAAGACGTGGAAACTAATTGAAATGCCTCAGAAACAGAGAATAATTGGGTGCAAGTGGATTTTAAAATTCAAACCTGGAATTCCTAAGGTTGAGGAACTTAGATTCAAGGCACGTCTGATGGCAAAAGGATTCTCACAATTGGAGGGTATTGATTACCATGAAATTTTCTCACCAGTAGTCAAACATGTTACTATTCGTATAGTCATGTCTATGGTGGTGTATAGGGATTTTGAACTTGAACAAATGGATGTAAAGACGACATTTTTACATGGTGAATTAGAAGAAACATTAATGATGGAACAACCATTCGTATAATATATTTGCTACAAAAGTCTATCTACGGTCTCAAGCAGTCTCCTAGGAAGTGGAACATAAGGTTTCATACTTTCATCACACGAAAAGGTTACTCTAGAAGCAAGAATGACCCTTGTGTGTACTTTAAGGAATGTGAAGAGAAGGTCTATGTCTACTTGTTACTATACGTTGATGATATACTACTGGTATCTAAGAGTATGGCTGAAATTCATAAACTGAAGGACTTATTGAGTTGTGAGTTCGAAATGAAAAACTTGGGTGCTGCTAGACGTATATTGGGAATTGATATTATACGAGACAGAAAGGCTAACAATCTACAATTATCTCAACAAGTCTACATTGAGAAGATACTAAAAGGTTT
>JAKUCM010000304.1:0-26145 GCA_023374145.1 Lepidium sativum | reverse complement strand
AGTCAACATTCTGTGGTTCCACCTTGCTTAATTGAAGGCGAGTTGAAACAACAACAATCATAGGTTTGATATACCTAAGGTGGGGGTTACTCAAATTCTTTAAAGACCAAGGACTATCCTTTACAACTTGGAGTGATGATTCCTTCGGGATTCGTCATTTAGTATCAAAGCACACTTCCAAGTTAGTTAATATTTTTATTTTATATCTATTCATCTTCTATCTTTTCATCTTCTACCATTCCAACGTCTATCTTTTCATCTTCTATCTCTTCATCTTCTATCTTTTCATCTCCTATCTTTCCAACTTTTGTCTTTTCATATTTTCTTCTTAATTAATTAAAAAAAAGCGAGAAAAAGGAATATCGAAAAAAAACTCTCCATCTTCTATTATTTATAAAAAATAAAAAAAATCTTGTTCATTGTTTGTTTGTGTAGCAAGATCTATCTAATAATTGAGCTGTGTGATACTTGTTAGATCATTGACTCTTTTGGAAAGCAAATCAAAGAGTGTTTGATTAGTTATATAAGAACATTTTGAGGTTCAAAAAAAGAGAGGAAAAAGGCGTAAGGTTGTGAGAACATTTGAGAGAAAAGCCAATAATTTGAGGGAAACACTTGTGTGTCAAACACTTCAGAGATTGTGAGACATTTGTCTATTAACAATTTTTTTTACAGGTTCTAAGTATGTCAAACGACATTAACGACAATCCGGAGGGTGAGAAAATACAAGAAATTCCAAATCTCCAAATTCAAGCTTTAATGGGAGAGATGACCCGTTTATTGAGAGTTGAGATGGAGGCAGTCAATGAATGTTTGGATCAAGTTCAAAATGAGATAACACTTAGGCAACAACCTCAACTGCCTAACATGTAAGGAGATCCACCACTGGCAGAAGTACAAAGAGGCGGTGTTGATTACTATGGTCGAGATGAACACTCATCTAACTCGAGTCGAAGGAGACCTAGTCGAGCTAGGGAAGAAAGAGGTCGGGCTGAAGATAATTTAAGGGGACTTAAGCTGAATATTCCATCATTTCAAGGAAAGACGATCCAGATGCCTATCTCTAATGGGAGAAAAAGATTGAACTCGTTTTTTATTGTCAAGACTATTCCGAGCTCAAGAAGGTACGAGTTGCAGCCACTGAATTTTACAAAAATGCTATTAATTGGTGGGATCAAGTGGTGACAAGCAGGAGAAGAAATAGAGAAAGACCCATTGAGACTCGGGAAGACATGAAAACCTTGATGAGACGATGGTTCGTTCCTAGTCACTATAACCGAGAGTTACATCAAAAACTTAGGAGATTGGTGCAAGGCAACCGAAGTGTGGAGGATTATTTTCAAGAGATGGAAATACTTATGATGAGAACCGATATAAAAGAAGATCGTGAGGCTACCATGGCAAGATTTCTTAGTGGTTTGAATCGTGAGATTCAAGACCGAGTAGAGATGCAACACTATGTAGAATTGGAAGATATGTTGCATAAGGCTATCTTGGTGGAGCAGCAGCTCAAGAGGAAGGGTAGCACATGTCAAACGTATGGCACGAGTTCTATTACTCAACGTCCTAGCTACTCACATGAAGAGAAAACTGTTCCAAAGCCAAAATTTGAATCCAAGCCGAATACTAGTCGTCAAGAGGTCAAAGGTAAAGCTGAACCCTCTTCTACAAGAAATCGTGATGTGCAATGTTTTAAGTGTCATTGCAGGGGACATTATGCAAATGAATGCTCAAATGAATACTTAGAGTCAATGGAGAGTACGAAACCGAGGAAGAAGTTTTTTCAGATTCTATGTCATCTCAAGATGAGTTGGAGTTACCTGCAACCAAAGGTGATCTTTTGGTAGCTAGAAGGTCTTTGAGTTTGCAAGGTAAACTAGAGGAGAACGTGCAGCGTGGGAATCTATTCCACACGCGATGTCTTGTTCTTGATAAGGTGTGTAGTCTTATAATTGATGGAGGGAGCTGTACGAATGTGGCAAGTACTACACTTGTGGAGAAACTGGAATTGACTACTCGAAAACATCCCAAGCCGCATAAGCTTCAATGGTTAAGTGAGTTTGGAGAACTCAAAGTGTCAAAGCAAGTTTTGGTTCCATTTAGCATTGGGAAGTATAAGGACAAGGTGATTTGTGATATTGTGTCAATGGAGGCTGGGCATATTCTTCTTGGGAGACCGTGGCAGTTTGATCAGAAAGT
Organism: Lepidium sativum; assembly: GCA_023374145.1. Lineage (NCBI taxonomy): Eukaryota > Viridiplantae > Streptophyta > Magnoliopsida > Brassicales > Brassicaceae > Lepidium > Lepidium sativum. The sequence continues at coordinate 23,946 of JAKUCM010000304.1, read as the reverse complement.
TGTTCATGATAGTTTCACCAACAAGTATTCATTTGGTTATAAGGGGAAAACTGTTACGCTTGTTCATATAACTCCTAATGAGATCTACCAAGATTATTTGCTTCTAAAGCAACGTGAAGAAAGAGAGCTACAAGTGACTCAAACACAAAACAACAAAAAAAGAGTGAGATTGAGAGAGAAACACTAAAAAAAAGTGAGCTTAAGAGTGAAACACACAAAGAGAGAAAAAAGAGAAAACACCAAAAAAAATTTGTGAGGTCAAGTGAGATAAAGAGAGCTTTGGTTTCACATCAGCCTATATTTGTACTTATGTACAAAGAGGTCTTTATGAGTTCTACTAACCTTGCGCATGTGTGTTGATTGTAGATCCATCAATAATATCACGAGCATTCAAGTAGATGGGAAAAAGAAACTGAGATGGTCAAGAAGCTTCATGAAAAGACAAGGCTTAACATTGAACAAAAGACTAAGCAATATCAAAAGCAAGCCAACAAAGGAAGGCGTGAGAAGAGCTTTACACCCGCAGACTTAGTTTGGGTTCACATGAGGAAGGAACGATATTTAGCTCAAAGGAAGTCTAACCTAATGCCAAGGGTCATTGGTCAATTTCGAGTCTTGGAAAAGATCAATCAAAACGCCTACAAGATAGACTTGCCAAGTGAGTACAAAATCAGTTCTAGCTTTAACATTTCTGACTTAATTCCTTTCGATGCAGATGTGATCGAAGCTAAAGAGAACTTGGAGCTAAGCAATGAAGATCACGAGAGAGCTTTGGAGATTCCAGTCGGTCCAATTACAAGATCACGGGCTAAACAAATCAAGGAGAACATTTATGGATTTATTCAAGGCCTTTTGGACAAAAAACAACATAAAGAATCCATTGGACTTTATACTTGCAAAGTTCAAACCACTTTGAGCCTTATACAAGTCCAAGAGAAGTCCTAAATCAAGTCTTAAAGTCCAGCCCATGAATAGTAACGAATTTGGAAGACTAAGAGATATTTTGGAGGCCAAAAGTTCAAGAGTCCTTCTCATTCATGTCAAAGTAAATTGTGACATTTACTTGTCATTTATTTAGTAGTCTTTACTCTTCATCTTTAAGACATTCAATAAGTTTAGAGGAATCTAGAGAGTCTTTTATTTTCTTTATAAACTCATGTAATTCTCATTTGTGAGCATCCAACTTTTTATCAATAAATTTGAGAGTGATTCTCTTTTTTTCTTAGTGAACTTTTTGATATTTCTTGGTGTGTCATATCTAAGGGATCAAACTGGTTTATCAAGTGATTTTCATCCCACTTGTGTGGTCATTCCTAGCCATTGGCGTGAAGGGGCGAGCCGAAACAACAACAATCTTTGGTTTAATATACTAATGGTGGGGGCTACTCGAGTCAACATTCTGTGGTTCCACCACCTTGCTTAATTGAAGGCGAGTTGAAACAACAACAATCTTAGGTTTGATATACCTAAGGTGGGGGTTACTCAAATTCTTTAAAGATCAAGAACTATCCTTTACAATTTGGAGTGACGATTCCTTCGAAATTCCGTGTCAATGTTGTATACTATTTTAAAATTGGTAGTATTATTATATGTTTGTAGTTTTAATTTACAAAAAAAGAAAGATAAAACAAGATAGTGTATGCATCATGAAACTCCTTTTGACATTGTGATTTTTACCCTTAAGATTCTCTTCACGGCCTCATCGGTCCTGCTAATTGGAACTAACTTTTTCTGTATCTGACTGTTGATTTCGTCTATGAACTCAGTGAAATTGTATGGCATCATTACTTTTGAGACCAAGCATGTCAATTCCAGCGTCGATTCCCGCATACACAGAGTATGAAAAGTTAAGATCGGGAGGAGTTGTGATCCCGTCAATTCCCTGCCAATCTGAGATGGCAAAACCCTGCAGAAACAGAAAGAAAGGCTTTAGGACCAAAGCACAGAAGATCATATATGCATAAAGTTAAAGGCTTTTAAGACACCATAACTGTTTCATGTGTCTTATTATCTCAATTAAAAATAAATACCCGTTTAACACTTTGTTTGTCAACTCCATTGTGATAATAACCGCTGCATGGAGATAATAGTGCTGGATTCAAGCTCTGATCGGTACAATTATATAAGCAACAACCAATACTTTGCAGGTTTTTGTTGCTTGATGACTTCAAGGTGACTGTAGCCAATGTTGAATCTAGTGGTGAGTTTACAGTTTCACCATGAAAATTGTGATTGATATGTAGATGAAATGTAGAGTATTGTTCATTGTATCGGGTTGAGTCTGCTTGATGCAATTGTTTTGGCAGACTGATTCTAGTGGTTTTATAGTATTGATGCCATCATTTTAATCTATTGCTTGCAGTGAATGATCCATTTGTGATGAACGATTTAGTTGTCTCATCTTTCTCTTTAGATAAAGTCATAGCTTGTTAGGTTTTTTAGGTAAATGAGTTTTGCGTTTGGTTAGAGACGTTCCTAGACCAATAGTAGCCATTTGTTTATATTAAATACACATTTTATTATTATTAATGGACATGATTGCTGTTAGTGTGATTTTGAATCCATCTTTATTATTTAGTGCTTTATTTAATTGTACCCTCCATCATATCATGTACTCAAATCTTGAAGATTTAGTCTTTCGTCAAAGTCACAGCGACGACGTACGTAAATAGATTCTACATCTTTCCAATAAGTTTATGATAGATCTTTTACATGTTGACTAACAAATAGTAGAAAAGTGTATTTTCTGATGTATAAGATAAAACAAAATACTTAGCGCAACAATATTGGTAAGCTCTTACTAAGAGGTCTAAGTATTATAAAATGATTAAATTAGAAAAAAGTAGAGTTAAGAGATGTATTTTTGTTTTGAGTTTGTAAGTGTGATTAATGGTAGGTTCTTAAGGTGGGTTTCTTAGAAAAAAAAATTAAATTTTTTTTTAGATAACTTAATTGCTTTCTCTAGGAAGTAGACCTCCTTTGGAAGTTGTGTTTTGAAGGAAGGAGAAGAGGTTGAACAAATTGCAGCAAGTCCAAGTGTTGAGAGTCGGAGTCTTGTTACTGCTCTGTTTGGTGTTTCTATGAGTCGTAGGAATGGAGTTACTAGAAAGTCTATTTCCAATGTATCTAGTAGTTGCACTAGTTTTAACCGTGAGACTTGTCAGAGTAGTGGTGAACTACCTCATACAAGAACATTGAGGGATAGCTTGGAGAAGAGTGGCCGATACATATAGAGAAGATCTGTTCTCATGCTTCAGACGAGTAAATGTTTAGCTACAAATGCCATAGTTTAGCTATAGATAGCAATTTGTTTTACTCAATTGGGTGCTTGGACCTGAAATTCTTTCCTGGAATTTGGGTCATTAGGTAAGCGTCCAAATGCATACTTCTTCCAAAAGTCTTTACATTTCAGTCTCTGAAATTTACAGAAAGAAAACAAAGAATGTTGAAGAATGATCTGCTTGTCAAAGCTTCTGAGCTTCTTTTCCTCTTTCCTCAGTGGTATAATCGAAAATCTACGTGTTGAGCAAATTGAGAGTTGCAGTAGAGCTTTTCTACGTGTAGAGCAAATCTACGTGTAGAGCAAATTGAGAGTTGCAGGTGAACCATTTTCACCTGAAATCAACATAATCAAATTCAAGGCTTGATCAAATTTAACAACATATTAGCTACAAAGCGTGATGAGAATGTGAAAGACTTCTGTTGAGTAGCTCTCTGTAATCTGCAACCTTAGCTATGAAATTCTCAGTGAGGAGAATGTTTGACGATTTTATGTCTCTGTGGATGATAGGTGGCTCTACAAATACATCAAAAACAAGTACAATATATTGATTGCCATGGAAGAAACTGAAAACCATATATGCACCAAATAACCATAATACTTAACCAAACTCAGATGTGTAACTTGAGCTAATGTCTGAATTTCACTCATAAACTCTGCACCTTGACGATCATCGTGAATGTCCAACAGAGAATGCAGGCGACTGCAGAGGCTAGAAAACCGTATTCTTGTGTCACGGCTGGAATTGCAAGTATCCCTGCACCTACCTATAAAAGAATTAGCCGAAACCAAAGTAGATTGCTTGCACTGTTACAAGAAGAACCTGAAGACTTACGGTAGTGCCAACAACCAAGAAAATTGCACTGGACAAACTTCTTGCAAATTAAAACTTAGCCAAAACTCTTTTCCAAATTTGAGAGGTTTTAGTCCCTGAATGGAGAAAAGGATTCGACTTTGTACCAGATTCTCGCTTCAATGTTGATCTATTGAGGTTAGAGAAGAGCCTCTCAAATACAACAACCTTTTCTTCTTCAACTTCTTCTGTTGTTCTGGCCATTCAGGAGCTTTAATACTTTAAAATTTCCATGAAAGAAAAGATTATACATTTATGTCTCCATGACAGTAAGTTTAGAAGAAAACATAAACATTTTCTTATTCGAGTACTCACAGTCGGAGAAGAAATCACAGAGGCCTAGGACAAATCCAATATAAGATGTTGCGATTGCAAGAAGAGAGAATGTTTCCACGAAAGGCTGTGTGATCAAAGCAATACAGATGTGAAGTTGATTGGTGTGAGCGTTTATCAGATGAGCAATAACAACTAAACATACACCGACAGTTACACTGCTTGATCTCAATTGCTGCAGTGGATCACCAATCACACCAGTATCAGGCAACGATCCGAGAATGACAACGTTTCATACAAGAAACAAGCCAAGTGGTATGGATGTGCCAAGCACAACCGCGGTTCTGAAGATTGAAATATCTGGAAAAATAAGTTATTCTAGACAGATTGATTGAGATTCACTATCACCAATTCATCTCAGGGTATATAATGTCACCTTACTTTCGGTAAGTCTCCTTCAAGATCTGTGCAGAGAACCGACACCACATTCTGTAAGAGAAGCAATCAATTAAGAAATTTCGTTCATCTTGGAGTCATGAACCAGACCATAACTCGACATATCCTCCATCATCAAAATCGCAGGTCTAAGAGCATCCCCAACTATGGAGTTGTTAATAAAGAGTTTCTTACAATAAAATATTAATGTTTTTATTATAATTTCATTTTAAATTTTTTTTTAAAGGTTCTTCAATCAGATAATGCTATATGGCATAAGAGTATCTTAATGAGTGAGTAAAGGGTCTCTTAAAAATCTTAAACAAGAGACCCTCATTTCTTACTTCCTTTTTGATTATTTTAATAATTTTTTAAAGTAAGAAACCTAGTTAGAGACTTGCATTGGAGGTGGTCTAAGTTGATGAGCTCTACAAAAAGCTTTGATCAGAACATTAAACGTCGATACATCAGGTTTAATTCCCCAAACACTCATCTCCGCGTGAGTAATCTCTACCAATTTCAGATTATTGCCATCAACAAGAAGATTTAGCATCCGTTTATGAAAATGGGTATCAGGTTTCAACCCGTATTCGCCAATCATCCAATGAACAACACCTAGAATCTCATCGTACAACTTGTATTGAGCATAACTCTCAATTAAAACCAAGAAAGGAGAAGTACCCAATTTGCATCCGGAGCTCTTCATATCCTTCACAATTTTCCTCGTATAGAGCAGGTTCAGGAGAGAAATTAGGCTGCTTTGAGGCCAAATCAAAGAAGCGAAGTGCTGCGGAATCCGACTTTCAGTAGAAGATGATGATAGTCTCTGAGATGAAGCAAAGCCGATTCCTTCGTTTCTTAATCTCAGAAACGTTTCTTATTTTAGAAACGTTTCTTATTTATCATTTAATTTTTATTTTTTTAATTATAAGTAAAAATAAGAAACATCTAAAAGACCACCGATAATTGTGGTCTTATCAGCTTCAAGACTAATCCAAAATGCCATGCTCAAGTATATAGCTCTGAAGTTTACAAATACTTTTTTGATAAAAATGTGAATGTATATACCAAAAGGATTGAAGTAAACCAAAGAGAAATATCCAGTTTAAAGTCTTCCGCTTCATTTTTGATTGGATTGTGTCTTTAACTAATCTATGGATAGACTGGAAAACCTCTTCCACTGTTCTTGAGCAGCCGTAAAGAGAACTACCTTTAACTCAAATCAATGACCAATGTATATATTAATTAAATCAAACAATTTTTTTATCCAAAACTATTGTTAGATGACTAAATTTTGGTGCCAGCTACGCTTAATACACGCAAGTTCCCACTCTTGTCTCCACTATATAACAATCCTTCAGGACCAATTGTAAATGTGCGGCTCCTCTGAGTAGAAAATATATTTCCCTTTCTTTGAAACTGTGTAGTAACCCAAAAGAAAAACAAATACCAAGTAATTATTGTACTGATTAAAGATTAGAGTAATGTATGATTAGAGATAGTTTAACTGTTAGAAGGTATTCAATACGCAGTTTTTGTTTGGATAAAATCTTTTATTCCAGATGTGTTTTACTTCATACTGTCTGATGATGGCAGATTCTCCAAACCCTCGATGTAGATTTTGTAAAATAGATATATATTATGGAGGCCCAAATTTTAGCAATGAAGGCTGGAATTTTCTTCTATAGAGATCAAAGAGAAGGACAAACGTATGCTCAATGATCATCATGACAATGAGAAAAATTGCCGAAATGGTAGCAACAACACAAAAGCATATCCATCTGAATTTTGAGCTCAACTTAATCTCTGTACTTTAAAGTGGAAAGAAAAAGAAAGGATTGTCTATAGATACTGAAAAAGATAAAGAAATAGAAAGAGCAAAAGATTGTAATCTAGTAAAACAAATCATAGATGTTTCCAAAGGTTTAGCCAAAAAAACCTGGTTCCGGATATGAAAATTCAAGACTTGCAGCGCCTGAAGAATCTGATATGACAGTGACAATTACGAATATTACAAGTGAATTTTTACCCATTGGGTACCCAAAACCCAGAAAACAATCAAGAATCCAAAGTCTTATTTCAATAAAAAAAAATAAGTGGGCTTAAATTGGATATTACTCATAATAAACGGATTTTTTCTGGTATACCCATTGGGTAACTTTCGATTACAAACATCTTATTTCAATGAGTATTAAACATCTCCTCACCAGAATCGTTAAAAGCCCATAACATATAAAAGAGAGTTGTTACGACTCAAATAATATATCTCAAAGATATGGGATGATTCTCAATTTAAGAATATCATTATTAAAGCCCAATCTTTCTATTTTAATAACGGTCACTTAATAACATCTAATCTATAAAACTAGTGGCAGCAATAGTAAGTGATTCAATTTTCTTTTCAAATTCTTAGTTTTCTGTAAACGCTTTCGTTTTCTTTTTCTTTGGAGCGATACACAAAGTTTCTGCCAAGCCAATCATCGTCTCCAAGGTTACCTTTGTTTCATTATTTAGAATTTATGTCGATTATGCATAAACGAAACTCTTCTTTTTCGATTTCTTCAGTTTTGTGGGGCTTCTCTTTTCAAAGAGTTAACATTTTGTAGTTCACATATCATATTTTTGGAAAACAAAACATTGTGTTGATTTTGATCCACAATCATTGTTATTGTTTTTTGTAAATGGATTCACAGTCATTGGAAACAATGGCAGCTTTAAATGCTTGGAATGAGTATATGACAATGAATGAGGAGGCTGGAACTCAAGAAACAACACAAAGTACAACACATCCTACTCAAGCAACTAATAAACACAAAATGTCTACTGTTTGGAAAGAGTTTATACCAATCAGAGTAGAATCATATGGTAAATAGGGAGTGGTTGAAACATTTTCCTGCCGAACACGATGTACATTAATCAGCACCCAACCTTCAATGCGCTTCATTGCATTCATTGTAGTAAGAAGCTACTCATAGAAGCCAACCATGGAACATCAACTTTAAAGCGTCATTTAGAGATTTGTCCAAAGATAGTTCCACCATGAATTGCCTTTTAGATATGTTGAGTATGAAAATGTTAGAGCTAGGGACAAGTATTTGAATCCAAATTGTGAGTCTATATGTAGACGAACAACTGGAAATAATGTGTTTTGGAGATATAAGGTAGATAAAGACAAAACTGAAAAAGTGTTTGCGAATTTCAAAGGACAGGTATGTTTTACTTCTGATTTGTGGACATCTCATAGCACCATAACAAGATATATATTCTTGACTGCTCATTATATTGATGAAACTTGGAATTTGAACAATAAGATTCTAGCGTTCATTGATATGAAACCTCCGGATACTAGTGAAGAATTAGCTAATAAGATTCTAGGTTTCTTGTGAGAATGGGGTTTAGAGAAGGTGTTTTCTATGACATTGGATAATGCTACTAGCATCGATATTATGCAGAGAACTCTTAAGCATCTTCTCCAGATGATTAGTGGTGGTGGATTACTGTCTGATTGAAATTTTTTTCATGTGAGATGTTGTGCGCATATATTGAATCAGATAGTTAAGGAAGGATTGCTACTAGCTACTAGTCTCTTTGAAAATATCAGAGATAATGTTAAGTTTGTCAAAGCATCATATTCAACAAAAGAAGCATTTGCAGCATGTATTGAAAGTACATGGATTAGGAGTGGAGCTGGATTGTCATTAGATGTTTCTACACGATGGATATCCACTTATGATATGCTTGCTAGAGCATTGAAGTTTCGTAGGGCATTTGTCAGCCTGAAACAGTGTGATAGAAATAACACGTTGTTGCCTTCACAAGATGAGTGGGATCTTGTTGAGAGAATTTGTGATATACCGAAGACTTTCAGTGTGATCACTACATACTATTTTGCGGTCAAATATCCTACGACCAATGTGTATTTTCTACAAGTGTAGAAAATTGAGTGTTTGTTGATGAAATATGTTGACTGTGGTGATAGTAGAGTGGAATTTATGGTTAAGGGTATGCAATCCAAGTTTGCTAAATATTGGGATGAATATAGTATCATTTTAGCCATGGAAGCCATTTTGGATCCAATATTAAAGTTTCAAATCCTCAAATTTGCTTATGATTAGGTGGATCCAAGTACTTGAGAGGAAATATTAGTATTGTTAAGCAAAATTGGAAGGATCTTTATGAAGAATATCACACCAAGACTCTGACTTCTTCCACTTTTAGTAAAACACCAACTCCTAATGAACTTCTTACTGAGTCATCATGAGAAGATGATCATAATTTTGTAAGTATTTTTTCTCATTTTCACATTATCATTTACTTTCCAAAATTTTGTTATATTTAGTATGTTCTATGATACAAAACCTCTTTGAACTTGAGAGAAACATCTTTCTTGACTCGGATAACACCAAATCTAATCTAGATGTTTATTTGGATGAGCCCATATTAGATGTGAGGTCTTTTACATATATGGAGGTACTAACTTACTGGAAAAACAACGGGTAACGATATGGTGATTTGGCTTATCTAACTTGTTATATTCTCAGCATTACAATCACCATAGTGGCATCATAATCTGCTTTCAGTATAGGAGGCTGTGTGTTGAACTCTTACAAACAGTCTCCTTCTAAGAAATGTTCTAGCTTTGCTTTGTACAAGAAACTGGTTACGTGGTTTTCCCAAGCTTCAATTTAAGATTCTGTAATTTATTGATTTAGCTTGATGGATTCACATTTTGAGATTTTAGGTGATATAGAAGATGAATTTTACGAAGAAATTGAAGATACTATGACAAGTAGCTCATGAGTATGAGATCCAAGTAATATTTTTCTTTCATTTAATTGTAAATATTGTGATTATTTAGCAATGAGATTAGTATAAATATCATATGATTTTTTTCAGGAGGAGATTGATGATGTGCTAACTTACGAAGACTTATGATTGAGAGATTATATTATTTTTATTTTATGTTTGTGTTTTATGATTATACTACTTTGTTTGAGAGATATTTGGATGATTTAGTAAATGATAGACATATTTAGTTTATGATTTATATTATGAAATTTTTGTTAACAAAATTTAAATATTACATATACATATTTTTTAAAAATTATCGACAAAAACAAATAAGTTTAAATATTAAACAAGAATAACTGAGATACCCATATAAAACTCATATATTACTGAGTTTATTCTGAGTAGTTTTATTGAGTTTTTTCTGGGCGGGTTCATTTCGGATAGAGGCGGGACGAGTTTTTTACCCAAAATCACACCCCCTACTGACAATCCTTGCTATTTCACTTAATCAATAGACTTCTCATCATGAAACTTGTAAGGATTCCAGCTTAAAGAGCTGTTAGAGAATTAAATCTTCTTAGTATGTATTATTTCGCCGAGAAATTTCCCACAAGAAGATGGATAAATAAGTAAGTTATAATTCTAAAGATTCATCTTATACCAAAAAAGTACAAAAATGGATATATAAGTCAAAAAGATCTCAAAACCAAAATGAGTGTCTAGAATATAAAACCTACAAATGAGTGTGAATGTAACTGTTAGCAACCCGGTTTCGAAATTCAGCAGAACGTGGCTTCAGAAAAATAAAATTTGCGATCGTGTATTTGGACTGGTATTTAGATTAAATTTAAAATTTAGGGGTTAAAATAATAAATTTAAAACGTCTATTTTGTAATTGCTTACATATAAAAGTTGTTAAAAGAATGTACCGTTTTAATAAGTATAGATTTGAAAAACTTAAAAGATTATAAAAACTTTTACTTTTATCTTATTTCAGTGTCATCGACAAAAAAAAAGGTTATAAAAACTTTTTATTGCGAGTTACATTGGCATACATATTCCAGCTAGATGACAATTCAAATGTTATTACATAAATGATAATAATAGTTGATAATGATTCATACTTAACAAAAAATAAATTATGGATATATTTTATTATTATTGATAAGACTTTACTACACTAGAAAGGTTTACAAATAAACTCAAGCTACATAATACATATGCATATATCAAGTAGGAAAAACTTCATAGTACGTGTCTGACAAAAATGAGTAATAGGACGTGTTATTCCACCAATCTCTATCAACCAAGAACTCATTTCCGATGATTTTTTCGTTGTCAGACAACTAACCTTAATAACGAAATATGGTGTTCATATGTTTTATGACTAATACAAATAAAAAGGAGATCATCAATCAAAAATTTCACCCGGTTGCTCGGAATTCCGGCAATCACGAATAAAGAAAATTGAATTGAGGAGTCTATGACCGATTGTTTAACATATTAAAGCTCTGAATACAAAGAACATCGACTAAACGACAATTGATATAAACCTAGAGAAGATGCTATAACCAACCATGTAAGGCACAATCATCCTAGTAAGCAGCTGCTTCATCTTCTTCGCCAAAACAAACCTTCCCAAAAACGGGTCACAAATAGAGAGAGCGTACGTGTCAAGTTTTAAATAATTTAATGCTATACTTTCAAAAAATTAATATAATAATATACATCACACAATTAGTAGTTTAGTACCATAGGATATCAAATTAGAACCAATCATAACATATCAATTTAACAGAACTTAAAAATGTTAATTTGATAGCAATTTGGAAATTTCCAGTAAAGCCTTCAGTTTCTTTCCACGGCGATTTAACTCGATTTCGTCTGTCTCCTCAGGGCGAGAGAAAAGAGGAGAGTCAAGGTATTGCTTTTCCTCTTCTCACTTGTTATCATTCGCTCAACACTTCTTTGATTCCGTTTTCACGATTTTTCTAAATTTTGGTCTCCGAATTTTCGGCGAACTTTTTCGTTTTCATCGTAACAATTTCCTCGCCTTTGGTCTTCTGCAGTCTTCCGTAACACGGTTTTTAGGGTTTCTGTCTCCATTTTATGTTTGTAGGTCTTTAGACGAGCCCTAGTTCGAGTTTGCATTAGGGTTTAGGAGAAAGTTGTAATCTTGGAAAATTTTGTTCTAGAACTTTTATATTTGTAGAATAAAACCCTCGAATTTATTCCAATTGTGATCAGGGAAACTGTGATTGATGGCTTTCGTTGACGATGATGAAGAGGAAAACTCTTTTCCTCAATCAGCGTCGAAGTATTATTTCGAAGATGACAACAAAGAGCCCGTCTCGTTAGCGCGTCTGCCAATTCAATGGAGCGGGAAGGAGAGAATAGATGGAAGTGCATCATCACGTTTATACTTGCGAGGAAGATCTGGGGATGGGCTTTTGCCTCTGCATCAACTTGTTAAGGCTTGGAGATTCGACCTTTCCAACTTCAGTCCCGAGATATCCGTCCTTACAAAGGATAATCTCTGGATTAAGCTTGAGGAGCCGAGGAAGAGCTACGCAGCATTGATTAGAAGTGTGTTTGTCACTTTATACACGCTTCAATTTTTTAGAAGGAATCCCCAAGCATCAGATAAGTCTCTATGGGAGCATTTATCAAAGAAAAACAGGTGAATGATGCCTTTCAAGTTGTTTGTTCTTCTCGCTGGAAATTTTCATTCCTTTGGTTTCAACTCCTGTAGTTGGATTTGTTTATGTAGGTCATATGACGTAAAGCCATCCCAGAATGATTTGGTGGATAACTTTGATTTAATCGCTGAAGCTGTCAAGAGAGATGTAAATTTGATGAAATCAAAGGTTAGCAGGTTTTTTTTTTGCTGACTTTCTGGTCTGTGAAATGTTTTGTATAGACGAGGCCATCAAATCTCTTTTAAGTGTAGTAGGTTTTATTTCTTGAGAGCGTGTGATGGCCATATCTGTTATTAGGAGATTAGTTCGCTTTTTGGATCTTCTTACTCTGTTTCTCTCCTAATTTTCTGGAGTTTATCTTTCTTGTATGACTAGTTTATACTTGCATTTCTCGCAAAGAAGCCTACCAAAAAGAGATTACCTGATGAGGTTCGTTTTTTTTATCCCCACTTGAGTACCTTTTCGTAATGTGCCTTTTTTTCTTTTCTTTCTCTTATTTCCACACAGTCGTAAATTTTGCTACGAACTTGTTATTACTTATTAGGACAATGTTAAGGATGATTTCATCGTTGGAGATGATGACAGTACTGTAGCTTATGATGAAGATGAATTGGATGATGAAGAGGACGACTTTTTTGAGTCTGTTTGTGCAATTTGTGACAATGGTGGTGAGCTTTTGTGGTATGTTTCCTAACTGGATATTGGTTTTCTCTGGAATAAGTCCCTTACTTGTTTCTTTCTTTGTTTTGTTAAAGCCTCGATTGTTTGCTCCATTTATGTTGCTGTTGGCTTCTACATTGTTAGTGTGCATATTCTCCTAATGATCTACAGCCTTTAGTGTCTCAAACAAATTTCTTTGCTAATTTTAAACTAAAACGTATCTTTTGTTTGCTTTTGTCATTTTCAAAAATAGTTCATGAGAAAGTGGAATTAAAAACAATGTGAAACCTGCTAACACAAATGCAGAAATTGGCATTTGAGGCAATTGAGGCCTAAAAAGGGTTTTGAAGATTGATGTTTTTATTACATATTATGTGTTGTTGCCTCAGTGAACCAGATGCATAAGTCCTGCGTTTTGCTTTTTGCTTTCTGCAGTTGTGAAGGGAGCTGTCTGAGATCATTCCATGCTACCAGAAAAGATGGTGTAGACTCTTTTTGTGATTCTCTGGGCTTAACCAAGATGCAAGTGGAAGTATGTTATATATATACACACTTTTTTAATAGTTCTGGATATTTCTGAACGTTTTGGTTTTCTTGAGTAGGCATGGAGTTGATGTTATTGTTGTTTATGGATTGTTTTCCAGACAATTCAGAAATACTTTTGCCCAAATTGTGAGAAGAAGATACATCAATGCTTTATCTGCAAGAAACTTGGCTCTTCTGATAATTCTTATGGGGCACCAGAGGTATGAAGTTGTTGATCTTTATGTTGATTGTTGTTGGTGATTATCAGCTAATTGGATGATTTTTACATATTCTTCTAAACGTATCCTTAGGTATTTCAGTGCGTGTCAGCCACCTGCGGCTACTTTTACCATCCTCGTTGTGTCACAAGACGACTACGTTTAGAAAATAAAGCAGAGTCTGAAGAACTGGAGAAACAAATTAAAGCTGGAGAGTTTACATGCCCATTGCACCGATGCTGTGTCTGTGAAAATAGAGAGGTTAAGACAGATTCTACCTTACAATTTGCTGTTTGCCGGCGTTGTCCAAAGGCCTACCACAGAAAATGCCTGCCGCAGTATGACTTCATTTATCAGCCATTCATCTTCTATTGGTATTCCAGAAATTCATTTGGGTAACTGTTTTGTTGGTTTCTAGGGAAATTTCTTTCGAAGATATTGACGACGAGGCTATACTTACTAGGGCATGGGATGGACTCTTTCACAACCGTGTTCTCATATATTGCCAGTAAGATTTATGCATGGTGTATTGTCTGTGGGAGTCCAAAATTATACTCACCTTAAGACACTTATTTTGAATAATGTCTCTTATGCTAGAGAACATGAGATAGATGAAGAACTCCTGACACCCATTAGGGACCATATTAAATTTCCTTTTACGAAAGAGAAGAAGGTTTTCATGACAGAGAAAAGAAGGATACTGGAATCACATGTGGGACGAGATAAAGCTAGAACTAAGGATAAGGATCTTGGCTTTCAAGATACTCATGGAAAAGCTTCTGTTAAATCAGTTAGAAGTTCGTTTCCTTCTTCTAAAGACGGTGTCTCCACAAAGGAGCATAGATTAGTCTCATCTGTACCAGACAATTTAAGGAAACGCAAAGAAGTTGATACATCCAAAAATTATAAAATGGTGCCACAAAAATCCCAGAAATTGACTAACTCTAAAGAGTCCCGTCAAGCTGGCAAGAATAAGGTGGAAGTGAGTGAGACACAGGAAGCTGGCACAAACAAGCTGGGAGTGAAAGAGGCACATAAAGCTTGTAAAAGCAAGGTTTCTCTTGGTGAGAGATTGTTTGATTATATTCAGGAACCTAACTTAAGAAAGCCTGGGCGGGTGCTTGCAGTTGACAGCAAGCATAATAAGACTGACTCAAATGCCCGAAAGGACCCAGGAGGAGAAATTCCTACGTTAGACAATGACTCGCAAAGGAGGTTAGTATTTTTATTGTGAAAGTTCAGTTCAGTTTTTCCCCTTTAAATTTGTATAGGACCTATCTGTATGTTACTTCCATTATATTTACTTCTGCGAATGTAGGCTCTTGGAGATAATGAGAAAAGCTAGGGAAGAAATAACAATGAATACTATGTTAAGGAAATACATAGCTCCATTTACGCATTCAAACTCTACAAGGAATGTTGTGGACAAGATGATCACTATGGGGAAGGTAGAGGGCTCAGTTCAGGTGAGATAGAAAGCTGAACCCAATCTCTATCTAGCTACTCTTAGCGCTCTTTTAGTGAGTAGTGTCTTCAATTTTGTCTCTTCAGGCTATCAGAACAGCCCTAAAAAAGCTTGAGGGAGGAGGCACCATCGAGGATGCAAGAGCAGTTTGTGAGCCAGAGGTTCTGAGCCAAGTTATCAAGTGGAAGGTCCTATTCTTATTTACTGTTACTGTATTTGCGCAAATGATAAATATGCAGCATTTTTCTATCTCTTGCAATTAGTTTTTTTTGCCAATCCTCTGGATGGTTGTTTCTTTGCTTCAGGATAAGCTCAAAGTTTATCTTGCTCCCTTTCTCCACGGTCCACGCTATACCTCCTATGGTCGTCATTTTACTAATCCTGAAAAACTTCAGCAGGTAATATATTCTTTTAAAAGCATAAATAAGATTAAGGGCTAGGCATCCTGTAAGTTACAAGGATTTTCGGTTCAGTGTTAAAATTGAAGTCAACAAGTGAGGAAAAAACTGTCAAGGAGAAAGGATTTTCAAAGTGTAGACTGTTTATGCTTTTTCAATTAGCTTACTTAATCTGTCTTCTGTGAGGATTTATGCTGTTAGTGCTTTTGATCACTTGCGTGATTAGTGAGTATCGTAAACCATATATCGGTACATAACTTTATAAGACGTGTTAAGCTTTTATCCTAAGATGTTAACATCCTTTGTTACATTCCAAGTCCTGTATCTGAAGCTTGATGTGTGATCAGATCCTATTATTACTTTGTCATGCAGATCGTTGACAGACTCCATTTGTATGCAGAAGATGGTGATATTGTGAGATTTTCTCACAAATGTTATTTGTTGGGGTTTAATTTTTTACTTATCTTATTCCTTGTTTCTGCTGTAATTTTACGATTTCATTTACTTCTCTTAGTTTTTCTTTTCTGACGTATGATGATATTTTGGTTCTGATATCTCGTCCAACAGATTGTCGACTTCTGTTGTGGTGCTAATGACTTTAGCTGGTTGATGAAAGTGAAGCTTGAAGAAACTGGCAAGAAGTGCTTATATAGAAATTACGATCTTTTTCAACCGAAGGTAATAATTTGTGTACCTTTTTTTGTCCTTTATTATAATGTTTTATCACTGACCTAAGACAGCAATATATGCCGGACTGGTGTAGTCTATTCATCAGTCTTCTAAAATTACTTATTGATACATTTATCCTACTTTCAGAATAATTTCAATTTTGTGAAAAAAGATTGGATGACTGTAAGCAAAGATGAGTTGGTACCAGGCTCAAATCTGGTAAGATTAAGAATTTCCTTTTAATCGGAACATTTTGTTAGCTTTCGTATCCTCCAAATAGTTGAGTACTATCTGATTGTTTATATTGGAATTATGTGTAGATTATGGGGCTAAATCCGCCATTTGGATTGAATGCTTCGCTTGCAAACAAGTTCATCACTAAGGCTCTTGAGTTTCGCCCAAAGATTCTTATCCTTATTGTTCCCCCCGAGACTGAAAGGTTTCAGTTTCCATCTATCTGATCTGCTCCCCTCTACCTTTCATAATACTATAATAACGGCTCCTCAACAGATTAAGTCCGTACCATATCAGTTGTTAAATTTTTCAGTTTTCTCAACAGGCTAGATAAAAAGAAGTCATCGTATGTGCTTATTTGGGAGGATCAGAAGTTCCTATCTGGAAATGTAAGTTATTTGCGTTCTTGTTTGTTTGCTTGTTTTCCCTCTCTTGATTTTACTTTTTAAGAGATTGAGCCTTTCTTGAGTCTTGGTTAAATGTTTTGCTTCTTGTTTATTCTTTACAGTCATTTTATCTGCCTGGTTCTGTCAATGACGAAGACAAACAATTAGAAGACTGGAATAATGTTCCACCTCCACTATCTCTCTGGAGTCGGTTCGACTTTGCAGCCAAACACAAGAAGATAGCGGAAGAGAATTACCATTTGCATAAGGATTTGGGGAGCTCAAAGTTAAAGGAAGTTGAAGAAGCAAACATGTCTTTGCATCCAATTGGAGCTTTGGATTCCATATGCGATGGTAGTTCTATGCGGAGAGATAGTCCTTTTGAAGTTAGTGAAAATTTCACAAAGGAAAACGAAAATGTTCTTATGGAAAAAGATGAATCTAAGGTAGCTGAATGTGTTAATAACATTCGACTCTCTGAGAAAATTGAAGCACGGGAAAGTGTAGCACCACATATACATCAGTCAGATTATTTGTCAAGGAGAAGTCAGCTGGAAAGGGAGGAGAAAACCAAAGACTACTCTGGTGGAAAGCTTGGGAAGTCGGTGGAGTTAAAAAATGTTGATTGGAAGAGCAATGACATGGAAGAAGATAGAGGAGACTTGAATAGAGGACCAGAAAGCTTCAAAGTAAAAATTCCCGGGATGACATCTGATCGGCAGAGTCCTGTTAGGTCTTCTCCAGATTATATATATGCTTTCTGCACATCAATCTCCAATTTAACACCTCAAAGATCTCACGAGTCTGTAGAAGCATCTCTGCCTGCAATAACAAGGACAAAAAGTAACTTGGGAAAATATATTAAAGAACCTGATTGTAAAGTGCAGGGCATTGGAAAACCTGAAGTGACGCCGCATAGGCCGAGCTCTGTTAGATCTTCCAGAGAAGGACATGTACACAGTTCGTCCATCACCAGCAAATATGGGTCAGAGATCTTTTGAAGCGTCTGAACCATCTTATGGTGTTGGTTTGTCCCATTTCGACGATGGTCTTGCTGCAAAGTATGGTTTTGGTGGAGGCTACAGAATGCCGGATCCTCCTTTTACACCTGATCAGTTTCCATTAGTACCAGCTATGAGAAATGGTCCTAACGAGATGTTTGATTACAGAGGATACTCTGACCTTGATAGAGGAGTTGATCCAACAGAGTATTCGCAGTACAGTGGGCACTTGGACCCCGTGTTAGCACCTCCTTTAAATCTGATGGATAATCCATTTTCAATGCAACGACGTTATGGACCTCATTTTGATCAAATGAATTACCAGAGGATGAGCTCTTTCCCACTCCAGCCTCCTGTGCATTCTAGTGGATACCAATTGTATGATCCTCCTGGCTTTCTGCCCCAACCCCCGCCACTTGAAGACTTAGGGACAAGTTCTATGGGTTTTGCCCCTGGACAGAACTACCCTTACATGGGTGGTTCTGGCGGTTGGATTGACGACTAGATCACTTCTCGTATTGTTGTAGTCGCAGCAGTAACAGTTTGATCGATCTTCTGTCTCTATCTCTAATGTCTTAGGATGATTAGAAGAAATATAAATCTTTTTTTCTCGGTCATGTTTAGCTAGTGGGCCTTTAGCTGTTAAGTATAATATAAATTTCAGCTTCTAATGTCTTTTTTTTAATTCGATGTCGTATGCTGTAGTGATTATTTAATACAACAGACCACGTCAAATTAGGTAACACAGCAGATTCAGCAAATCAACAGATCTGAGAAATGGAAGAAAATGTGAGAAACTTAGGTAATGTATGGATCTCTGCGTTAATCTCCATGTGTTATTGTTATTACGTATCATCTAAAATCTCCAAAGGTGTTCTTCGTCTTCTCTCTATTCTTCCAGTCTGCATTCTGTTTCTTGTTCTTCCTCTGTTCCTCTCCCCTGTGCACTTTTGCGCCATTTCAGCTCTTTTTATCTCGTGGCTCGCAAACTTCAATCTTCTTCTCTTTGCCTTCGATCAAGGACCTTTGATCCCACTTCCCCCAAAACTCTCCCGTTTTATCTGCTTTACTTGCTTACCAATCAAAATCAAACAAAATCCTTCTCCAAATGACATCAGGAATCTTCAAAGTAATAATGGAGCTACGCCTACATGGGTTATGGCTGTCAAAGTTTTGGTCTTTGGCGTCTTGTTACATGTCTATGAATACAGCGATAGTTTGCCTCGGTTCGTTCTCTTGGCTATCTACTGTCTCCATATATACCTTGAGCTGGAACTTGTCTTAGTGTTTGTCAGGGGAGTGGTATCTAGTCTTCTTGGGTGTGACATCGAGCCAGTGTTCAACGAGCCCTACCTAGCCACTTCTCTACAGGACTTCTGGGGCCACAGATGGAACCTCATGGTTTCAGCTGTCCTACGCGCAACTGTTTACATTCCCGTTCAGCGATCTTTCAGATACTTAGTGGGTCCAAACCGGGCAATGTTTTCCGGGGTCATGGCCTCGTTTGTTGTCTCGGGCTTGATGCATGAACTGATCTACTTTTACATGATCCGTCAGCCTCCAACTTGGGAAGTCACTTTATTCTTTGTGTTGCACGGTATTGCCACTGTCACTGAGATAGCAGTGAAGCAAACACTGGTGTTGAGGCCACCACACCGAGTTGTCTCGGGTCTTGCAGTTGTGGCGTTTGTGAGCGTGACATGCGTTTGGCTATTCTTCCCTCAACTGCTGAGAAACAATGTCCATGAGAAAGTGATTAATGAATGTTTGTTGGTCATTGACCTTGCCAAACGCAAGATATTCACATCTTCATAATTTTCATTTATAAAAAGGCTTAAGAGTGCAGAACAACAAACTTAATTTCTCTTAAATATGTGAAATGTATTTGTGTTGCTTAAATGGTGAGAAAGGATGTTCCTAAGAAAAAGATAAGTGAGTATGTGTTTGGTTATTGACATAGTCAAACGCAAGAGGTTCGTAGTTTAATGTAACGCCTATTTTTTATTTTTTTTGGGTTCAAAAGTAACGCCTAAATTTAGGAAGCATATTTTGGTATCCTCATCTTTGTTATTATCGAGAACAGATTAGACCATGCTCACGGGAAATGGAGTTAGTACAAAGTGGGAGTGTTTTTGTTTATAAATTCCTTTTAAAACTGAAGAGTAGCTATTAGCCACATGTGAGTTGATAAAATCGAATTAAGTAAAAAACTTGAAGAGGATGAAACAAAGTTAGTAGAGACAGTAACCACAATATATATATATATATATATATATATATAACAAAACTGTAATTTTAAGATTTTCTGTATCTTTTTAGTAATAAAAAATAATTTTAAATTTCTTGATTTTTTTTAATTGGTCGATTTATTTAATTACTTAATTTTTCTATTTGTTTTGATAAGACCTTTATTACTAAATAAGTTTGTTTAAATTTTATTATAATAGGTTTGGTTGTTCAAATTTGTTTTGATTTGTCTATTTTTTAAACTAGTTAATTTGTCATATGTTTTGATAAGACCATTTTAAACAATAATTTTTTTAAATATTACAATTAATTTTATTGTAATAGGTTCGATAGTTTTAGTTGGTTTGTTTTTTCAAATTGGTTAGTTTGCTTATACTCGACAACATAATAAAAAAAACAAAAGATATTGTATTGAGATATTCCTAACCCTAACACCTTATATTTAAGAAAAATCAAACAAAAGATATTCTTAATCCAAAAAGGAAAAATACCAAAATTTATTTAGGAAGCATCCCAAAACATATTTTACAACACTTAGGTCTTTTTAACTCTCAACAACTTTAAAAATCTTTTTTTTCTCAATTTTTGTTTCTCTTAATCATGTCTTTCTAATTATTATAGCTAAAATTCTAAAACTTTGAAATGTATAGAATATGGTTAAATCATTGATATGATACTATGTGATTCTAAGATATGATTTCTAATAATTTATTTATTTATTTGAATATTTTTATAATTATTAAAAATATTTTCTAATCTGTATATATAATAAAATCTTGTAAAGAAACCTGGATTATTATAGTTAAAATTCTAAAACTTTGAAATGTATAGAACATGGTTAAACCATTGATATGATTCTATGTGATTTTAAGATATGCTTTCTAATAATTTATTTATTTATTTGAATATTTTTATAATGATTAAAAAATATTTTCTAATCTCTATATATAATAAAATCATTTATGATAATAGAAACAATTTTTTATTTCTTGATAAGATTTAATAAGATTCTTTAACTAATTTTTGTTAACATCTTCATCTACACAATATTATCAATTTGTTGTAATTTTAAAATTTAAAGATTTGTTTTAACTTAAATATATAGAGATAAAATAATTAAATATAACAAAAAAAATTATTATATCAAAAATAAACAAAAAATATTCATAAGTATTTTTGGTAAAGTATATAATGACATAAATTGGGGACATAGTTTACATAGGTATGCTTATATATAGAGGTTTCTGGTTTTTAGGATATATCATACAAAAAATATTCCTAATCAATATCTACTATAAAATTTTACTCCCAATCCTTATAAGAAAATTATATCAAATGAATTTTATTTATTTATATTTAAGACCACCCATAAATTTTCTCATAACACCAGCGATTATGAATATTCTTTCTTGTTTTTTACGATTTGAGTCTTCTTATTTTCGATCTTTTTTGCTCTTAAATGTATTTCTCTAAAACATTTCGTTAAAACCATGTAAATAAGACTGGAGAATTAAAGTTAAGATTCTCAATTTTTAGAAGGTATACACTAAAAAATTTGGTCAAACCATTGAGATGGTTCTTTGTGATTATAAGGTATGTAACTAATAATTTATTGCATATTTCTATAATGATTAATAATATTTTCTAATTAATTGATATTTTTTGAGGTGAATTAATTCACTGTAATGTAAAGAAAGAACTGATTTCCAAATTCAAGAATTTTCTTGAACAAGGAAGTACTAAAATCATTACAAACCTACATGTTTGTGTACTATAATGTCAAATTTTTACTTCACAGTTTTTACTTTTAGAAAAAATTCTTTTAATTTGTTGTTTTTAACTATTTATATTTTTAGTTTTTATTTTAATAAATATTATTTCTTTTTGTATATCACAATTAAGAAATTATAAATACATTCTAACAATATAGATATATTCTTAAATTACAAAATAATTCATAGTAAGCAACTACTAATTATAAATAAACAAACACATATATGACAAAAAGAAAAAAATACATATATATGTACGCACTTATTTCTAACATATATATATATATATATATATATATATTCTTATTACTATCTTAAATATATAAAAAATAAAACCTAATATGTTATTTTCAAATAATTTATATATGTATATATAAGATAAAAAGAAAAAATAAAAACATAAATTTGTCCTGTAGTAGGTATTGGGGTTCGTCTAGTAGATATATAACTATATTAGAGGTGGACCGGAGGGTTAAATTTTAGGTTTATTAAATTTATGTCTACAAAGAAAAAAATATGAACAAAACATAAAACGAATAGAAAACTATGCTATCTAACTAATATGAAAACCTTAATTACTCATAGTTTATGCAAAACTGTAAATTGTGTCCATACTCTAAAATAAATATAATTGCGATACAAATGCAGTATCCTTACACCAACTGCAACAACTCAAATTTCTGATTAGACCAAATCTTTTTGACTTTGTATGCGTTACTACCCATCTCTATTGTTCCAATTTTCCACAATGAATCTAAATTGGAAAGTCTTTCCAAACAAATTACTAATTGCCAGAGGCATTTTTTTAGGGTATTTAATTTACATGTTGAAAAACATACATTATATACTTACTCTAAGTATGACGAAGAGCATAAGAAAAAAAACAAAAAATTAGAATAAACAGTTAAAATTAATTACCTCACCAGAACGGTCGATTAAGAGTGCATTTCCTTGATTTCCTATAAGTTCTAAAGCAAAAATGTCAGACAATGTACAATTGGTCTTACCCGTATTGTCCATTATTCAAAAATTCAGCTTTAACCTAAAAAATAGAGAACATCACATGAATGTAGTAAATAAGTAAAACAAACGTTACATAAAAATGAGGAGAAAAAAATATATGGGAAGTGAATTTACGTTGCAGTCATTGATTCTGCATATTTCTCACATGTACAACAGGAACAAAGAATCATATTTCTTAGGGTAGTCATCGTCCATTATACCTACTGGTAAGCAATGAGTGGAGTCATTGTTACATATGTTGAGATAAAATACCATTGTCACTTCCATGGATTAAGTTTGTAACAATACACATAACACGACAGTTACGAGCCTGGAATTATAGTTCGATAGTTTAAACAAAAAAGTAAGATAACTATTTCAACATAAGAAGATGTAAAGATAGATCATACCTCAGTTGATTTAAGTAAATCCACAATAGATCTCCTAGGATACTCAATCCAAACATCATTATCAATATAATTGTTTTCTTTAGTAGGATTCCATTCGAGGAAACAAAGACCATCGTTCACCAATCTGAATACATATGTAAATAAATGTAAACAAAAATTCGTAAGATATATAAGAAAAAAGGAAGTGTTGCATATAAGAACAAATAATAATCTAATTACGTCTTCAAGCCTTCAAGTTGAGATATCGAAGGATTTATGAAAAACGTTATTATATCAAAGGCATTGCTACATAATATCGTATCTGTAAATACAAAATATTATATTAGAAAGAAACAAAGGAAATTTTAATAAGTAAATATAAAAAAAATAATGTTACCATTCCAAGGTTGAAGTTTTGCAAAACGAATGAGCACGTAAATAATACAATATGTGGATTCTGAACCACTTTTTGTGAAAGACTCAACAATATTGCCCCAAAAACAGCATAGCAAAGGACAATCACTACCAGAAAATAAAAGACTATTACTCTATGTGAATAGAAAAGGGATTATGTAGAAAATATCATTATCTTGTCATTTAAGAATATAGTAATGCAAAGTTTATAATTCTTACTCACGATACCTAATTG
>JAKUCM010000303.1:0-24347 GCA_023374145.1 Lepidium sativum | reverse complement strand
TATATTTATAAAATATATAAATATAAAAAATTTATAAATTTATTAATATTATATTAGTGAGAGACTTGGTGAGTCTCTCACAATGAATACTAAAATTAACATAGAGTTTTCAGAAAAAAAAACTTACTAAAAAAATTAATATTATAATCATGAGAGATTCAGTGAGTGTTTCATCATTGCAGATACTTTTAATGTCATTCCAAACTCAAGAGCGGAATCCGTGGATAAATGAAACATCGAATTGGAGTTGCACCACCACTGTCCTCAAGATTTTGCTCTTCATTCGCTGTAAAATCATCCTTTGCTTTCGATTAACCCACTCACCAATGGCAAAACACCTCCGCCAGAAAATCTTTGCCCTAGAGTGCCAAATGATGTCGAAGACGATCAAGAAAATGCTAAGATATGGTGTTGGCGTTTGAATGATCGTGTCCTTCAAACGCCAGATCCCTGCAAAATCATTTCCTTCCTGATCCTTCTCGATCTACTCAGATCCCGAAGTTGATCTATTTGGAGACTCCAACTGTTCCGCATCAGCCACCTATAGAGGCTTCGTCAGGTTTTCCTAATCTTGACAGACAATCTAAGGAAGAACTTCAGTCTGCAATGCAGTAATAACTCACGCAGACCCTCGTGAGCGCCTGGTTCGGATTACAAGAGTGCAAGAGTTCATTGAAGACCTTGATGATAACTCACTCCCTTAACATTCCAAAATCCCTCAAAACTTGGACAAGGAAAATAAACTATTTTTGAATCTCTAGATGCAAATGGGAAAGAGTCCACATGAAACATATAATGGAAGATCTCAACTTGATGTTGTTGGTTTTTATGAGACTTTGCTCAAGATGAATCGTGGAAACTTCACTTGGTGAATGTAACCACTTAACCCACAAAAGATGGAGTCGATCTCAAGCGTGTGGAAACACCAACTTGTGGTTGAATCCACACATAAATGCCTTAGTAAATCTGAGACTATTATGGAGTAGCTCAGTCTTAGCAAGGACTGAATGGATCTATGTTGGATCTACTCCGAGTAAAGCATCACAACACTTAAAGTTTGTGTGCTAAGGAGAATTCAGATCTAAGAACCATTCATCTAGATTTACATAAACATAAAGAAAGCATAAGAAGAGTTTGATAGAGATCTAGAAGTGTTTGGATAGAGGTCTGCCATTGCGAAGCCTCTACAAGAGCCCACTAACCCTAGAAACTAATTGCAAACTACTAACCTAAGCTTAAATGAAGAGAGAGTTTGTAAACACTTCTTTTGTATTAAGTGAGTTAGTTACAAATGGGAGATACAAGCTCTATTTATAGAGTTACAATAAGGTTGCTTTAGCACAAAGGAAACCCTAAATTCAAAGCTTTGTGGCCGTTGGAGAGGAGAAAGGAAGTACAGTTCCCACGCTTGAAAGTGACATCTCCTTAGCCTTAAACTTAGCATAAAGGAGAGTCACATGTCTCGTTAAGCTTCCAACAGTCTTCTTGGGTCTAGTTAGGCTCCATTTAAGTCCTAACAGCCTTTCATAACATCCCATTTGATAAGAATCAACATTTGGATGATTTACAAAGATGTTGACTATTTCAGTCTGCCGTTGACCGTACCGCAGGAAGCTTTATCTACCCGCGGTACACACTTCCTCAACCCGCGTTACGTACTGAGTTCGACCGCGGTAAGTACTGGATCTTACCTGCGGTACATGTTTCCTCGACCCGCGGTACATGCTGAGCTTGACCTTGGTACATACTTGATCCTTCTTGCGATACATACTGATCTCGATTCGCGGTACGTCCGTGTCTCGACCCGCAGTACACGTCTCTCGACCCATCCATTAACCGCGGTATATGACCCGTACGTTGACTTTCCCATCCGTTCATGTACCACATACTGCGGTACATGAATACCTTTCCGTGGTACGTGCCTCTCGACCTGATGGCCTCTTCGGCCTCTCCCTCTAGTCTCCTTGATATAGACTAATACCTTCCCCCAAGCTTGGTCGTCAAGACGCTCAAGACCAAAGGCCAAGCTTACCAACCGAAAAGACGACCTCATTAAAAACCTTAGAGAGAAAACCATGTGGGACAAAGTTCTACTAGGGGAAAAGAGTATAGCTCATCGGTGGTATAATGTAGCTTGACCCTGGTTTTTGACAAAGCATTTGAACCAACGTCTTCTTCTTCCAAGTGACTCATTTCCTTAGTACTTCTTGACTTTGTTTCCCTTCTTAAGATCCTCTTTTTCATCTAGTGCTCCTTGTAAGAATTTCCACACATTCCTCCTTCTCTTTTGAACCTTCGTAATGAGATTAAAAGAGAAATTTTATAGTATATGTTGTGGGGTTTTAAGAAACACTTAAATGAATTTCAAGAGATATCAAATGAGCGGATTTAAAGTCTAAGATATGAACTAATATATTCAAAAAAAATGGAGAGGTATAGAATTTAGCCTTTTGAGATCGTTAAAGATTTTTGATACAAAGCCTTCCAGCAACTAGCATCTCCATTTTGACATTCCACCTTAGTCACCAACAGATCCACCCGCTTTAGGTCAATCTTTTTGGTTTGCCTCTTCAAGTCCTTCCGAAGTGAGCTAGGTTGAATGAATGGAGTCCAAAGCTTGGTTGCCCACTTGATCATGTACCACGCTTTGCTGTGCATTTTTCTAGCTTCATTTGATGCATTCACAACTCGTCACTTCTCATTTGAGATAGCAAACGAGCTTTCCCAGCATCTTTAATTTCGGATCTGCTTTTAAGAGTTAAACATACATCCAAAAACAAGAAGAGATAGTGAGAGATTAGAGTATAAGTAATAGAGAATTAGTGAGAATGAGTAACCAAGAATATTTAGAATAAGTAACCAGAAGAATAGAAAATAGAGAGAATGAGCGGAAGCAATGGAGAATGGAGAATAGGGGTTCGCTCAAGAGTTTATGTGGACAGAGTTTTTATCTCTGTTTTCTTGAGTTTTGCAGAAGCATTAGCTCCCAAAGGGCCAGCCAAGAACACCTTAGAACAACAAGAACTTGGTGTTTAATGGCTGGGATAAATTATGGACCAATCCACAATTGATTTATCCATGGTGACAAGAATGAACTCATAAAACAACTCATGAGTTTTGCGGAATCTTTGGCTCCCAAATCCAGACAATAATACCTTAAAACAACAAGAACCAGTCGTTTTAATGGCTGGAAAAATTATGGACCGATGAATAATTGTTTTATCCACCAGTTGAAAGCTTGAAGTCACGAAATAACCAATGGAAAATGGTTTCCCGTGAGCTTTAATCAAAAAGAGCCATAAAATAACACAAAGATTAGTGTTTTTCATGGCTAAACAAAAGAAACTTCAATAACACACGAAATAATCCACTTGAGACAATTAGTCTATGACCTTCCCCAATTGAGATAAGCTAATATCCATTGATAAAGTTTGGATGTAAAGTCATTAGATCTAATAAACAAGAATTCCATTCATGTCCTCATCTTTTGATTCATTGGACAAGATGAAGAACATAAAAACAAGAAAACCAAGATAATCTAGTTTGATGGGAACCAAGCTCTTGTGGCTTTGATACCATGTTGCTTTTTATGAGACTTTGCTCAAGATAAACCGTGGAGACTTCACTTGGTGATTGTAACCACTTAACCCACAAAAGATGGATTCGATCTCAAGAGTGTGGAAACACCAACTTGCGATTGAATCCACACATAAATGCCTTAGTAAATCCAAGACTATTATGGAGTAGCTCGGCCTTAGCAAGGACTGAATGGATCTAGGTTGGATCTACTCCGAGTAAAGCATCACAACACTTGAAGTTTGTGTGCTAAGGAGAATTTAGATCTAAGAACCATTCATCTAGATTTACATAAACATTAAGAAAGCATAAGAAGAGTTTAATGGAGATCTATAAGTGTTTGGGTAGAGGTCTTCCATTGGGAAGCCTCTACACGAGCCCAATAACCCTAGAAACTACATTGCAAACTACTAACCTAAACTTAAATGAAGAGGGAGTTTGTAAATACTTCTTTTGTATTAAGTGAGTTAGTTACAAATGGGAGATACAAGCTCTATTTATAGAGTTACAATAAGGTTGCTTTAACACAAAGGAAACCTTAAATTCAAAGCTTTGTGGTCGTTGGAGAGGAGAAAGGAAGTGGAGTTCCAAAGCTTGAAAGTGACATCTCCTTAGCCTTAAACTTAGCATAAAGGAGTGTCACATTTCTCCTTAAGCTTCCAACAGTCTTCTTGGGTCAATTTTGGCTCCATTTATGTCCTAACAGCCTTTTCATAACATCCCATTTGATAAGAATCAACATTTGGAAGATTTACAAAAACATTGACTGTTTCAGTCTGCCGTTGACCGTACTGCGGTACGTACTGAGCT
This sequence comes from Lepidium sativum, assembly GCA_023374145.1. Classification (NCBI taxonomy): domain Eukaryota; kingdom Viridiplantae; phylum Streptophyta; class Magnoliopsida; order Brassicales; family Brassicaceae; genus Lepidium; species Lepidium sativum. The sequence goes on along the minus strand of JAKUCM010000303.1, from coordinate 19,961 downwards.
CGTATGCGGTACGTACTGGATCTTACCCGCGGTACATGTTTCCTCGACCCGCGGTACGTGCAGAGCTCGACCGCGGTACATACTGGATCCTACATGCGGTACGTACTGGATCCTTTCTGCGGTACATACTGATCTCGACCCGCGGTACGTCCATGTCTCGACCTGCAGTACACGTCGCTCGACCTATCCACTGCGCACGGTATACGACCCGTACGTTGACTTTCCCATGAGTCCGTTCACCACATACTACGGTATATGAAAACCTTCCCACGGTACGTGTCTCTCGACCCAATGTCCTTCTCGCGGTCCATGACCACTTACTGTTGACTTTCTGGTCCAAAACGTCGACTTTTCAGAACAATTTGTTTTGGCTTTTCTTGATCCTTTGATGATTTGGTGACCCTTATGCGTTCTTAATGGCCATTTTCCTCCTTCTTGGAGTTCATTTGGGTGGTCTTCAGCCTCATATTTGATGACTTCGACCTTGACTCTTCTTTTTGAGTTGAAAGGTTTTTGGTCTCTTCGACATCTCCCTCTAGTCTCTTTGATATAGACTAATAGATGTTGTTGCAAATACTGGCATGGTTGAGGTCTTTGTGTCCTCATCAGATAAGCTTCAGCTAAACAAGTACATAATGTCCCCAACTTTCTGTGTAGGTGCTTTTAACAATGATATAACTAAAGGTGTGAAGACTGGAAAGAAAGATTGTAAACTAAAATTTTGCAGCTCCAATGCCTCTACATGAGCCTGGTACTAACACGAACAAATTCCAAAGAAGCTAGCTGGAACAGAGATTGAAGACACTACGAGAGGCATTGGAGATAACGTGAAATGAAAGTTGAATGAAGGTTCCCAAGAGTCTGCAAAACGTCCACAAACGATACACATCAATGTGGTGGCTACCGATTTGAAGCCGCTACCATCCAAATGAGCTTCTTGAGTTGGAATTGTCAAGGTGCGGGAAACTCTGACAGAGTTTGACGCCTCCAAAAAATTCGACGAGAAATCTTCCCGGACCTTATGTTTCTCATGGAGACAAAACAGAAAGATTTGTATTTCGACAAGTTGAAGGACTCGTTAGGGTATAATAATCTCTTTACAGTAGAACCCATAAGTTTGTGTGGTGGACTTGTTGTGACGTCGAAAAGTTCTTATGTCGGAATTTTTTGTATGCTGATAAGCGCATTATTGACCTGAAAGTTGAAATGAACTCAATTCAGTCTCTTATGTCTCGTGTGTTTACAAAGATCCGGTTAGAATTCAAAGACAAAATGTTTGGGACTATTTGTCTGTGATTGGCTTGTAAAAAGAGGACAATTGGCTCCTTATAGGAGATTTTAATGAACTGAAAATAACACAGAATAGGTTGGAGGGCCGTTGAGAAGAGATTCAACCTTTTGAGATTTCAAGATCATGATATCGAATTGCAAGATCTTTGAATTCCATAGGAAGGATTTGTTAGATATAATCGAGTTTCTCTTATCAAATTCATATAAGTTAGTTGTTATATTTATGGTTAGATATGTTAAGATAGTGTCATGACTTTTGAAAATATAAAATCGTGACTTTTAGTCAGGTTGTGTCGTTTAGTTTTGTGTCAAGAGATACAAACTCTTTGTGATAGAGTCATGACTTTTGAAAATATAAAATCGTGACTTTTAGTCAGGTTGTGTCGTTTAGTTTTGTGTCAAGAGATACAACTCTTTGTGATCTATGTTTGTTGTTTTTCATTCCACATAAATACTTCTCATAATCCTTGTAAACAATGCAACGTTTTGTGTGATAAAATAAAGACTGTTTTTCAAAAATCATCGATCCATAAACGAAGAAGAAACACAATACTTGTTGTGTTTATCGATCAAACAAAGAAGCTTTGGCTTCTTACATGGTATCAGAGCCATGGAGGGAACAACACATAAAGTAATTCCCATCATCAATGGAAAAGCATACAGATTCTAGAAAATTAAGATGAAGACAATCCTAAAGACGAGAAAACTTTGGGATTTGATTGAAAAAGGAGCAGTTATTGATTCTACAAGTACAGCAACACCAGAGATAGCAAAGCAACAAGAGGATCGAAGTTTGAAGGATATGTTGGCTCTGAAAATTCTCCAAACAGCAGTTACCGATGTGATTTTTCCTCGGATTGCTCCTGCTACAACTGCAAAGGAGGCATGGACTGCATTAGAATTGGAGTTCCAAGGAAGTTCTCAAGTACGAATGACCAATCTTCAATCTCTTCGAAGAGAATACGAAAATCTGAAGATGAATGAAAGTGATAGCATCAATACCTTCACAACAAAGTTAATTGATTTGGGAATCAACTTCGTATTCATGGAGTGGAAAAATCAGATTATCAAATGGTGCAGAAGATTCTCATTTCACTTCCTGAGAGGTTCGATAATGTTGTTGTTGTTCTTGAACAAACCAAGGATTTAACTACCCTCTCAGTTACAGAATTAATCGGAACACTAAGGGCTCATGAGAAGCGTATGGAGATACGAGAAGAACAATTAACTAAAGGAGCAGTCTATGGCGAAAAATCTGTTTCAAAAGGAAGAAACAAAGGTGGAATCAAACGACATAAGAAGACCGATAAATGGTGTGGTATTTGCAAATGTAACAGTCACAATGAAAGTGATTGTTGGTCGAAGAAAAATAAGAACAAAGAGGTCTCCTCACAGAAGGATGTGAACAAGGAGAGAAGGTGCTTCGTGTGTGATAAGCCGGGACATCTAGCAAAGAACTGCAGACTTCGAAAGACCGAGAGAGCGGATCTAAGTATCGAAGAGACAGACGATGACTCAGAGAATGAAAGTCACATGCTGTTTAGTGCATTAGAAGAAGAAATCTCATCGAGTATTGGTGATGAAACGTGGTTAGTTGACAGCGGCTGTACTAACCACATGGCCAAGGAAGTTTCATACTTCATCACTCTTGAAAAAAGTTTTAAAATACCGATCAAAGTGGGGAATGGTCAACAAGTAATCACGGCAGGAAAAGGGAATATCCAAGTGATGACAAGCCAAGGAGAGAAGGTCATGAAAGAGGTGTTCCTAGTGCCGGGTTTAGCAAGAAATTTATTAAGTGTATTGCAAATGGTGTCAAACGGATATGGAGTCTTTTTCAAAGACAATCGTTGTTTGATATATGATCCTCAAGGAAGAAGGATATTAAATATCAAAATGAAGCACAAGATTTTTCAGTTTACTTGGAATAAATCAGAAGCAAAGGCTTTGATTGCACATGAAGAAAACAATGAAAAACTAAGCCAATGGCATAGGCGATTGGGACATGCTGGTTTTGACAAGTTGGAGAGGATGCAAAAGATGAAAATGGTGGAAAATCTTCCCAAATTTGAAGTCACTAAAGAGATATGTGAAGCATGTGAGATGGGAAAACAGTCGAGAAGAAAATTCCCTAAGAAGTCACAAACAAAAACGTATGAAGAATTGGAGTTAATACACTCGGATGTGTGTGGTCCAATGCAGAATGAATCAATGAATGGAAGTAAGTACTTTTGCTGTTTACAGATGACTACACACGTATGTGTTGGGTGTACTTCATTAAACACAAAAGTGAAGTACTTTCCATGTTCAAAATGTTCAAATCTTTGGTTGAGAACCAATCCGGTAAACGAATCAAGCAACTAAGGACTGATGGAGGAGGAGAATTCACATCAAAGGAATTCACTAAATGATGTCAAGAGGCTGGAATTCAAAGACAAATCACAACACCTTACTTTCCTCAACAAAACGGTGTCTCCGAGATAAAGAATCGAACATTAGTAGAAATGGCACGATCAATGCTTGTGGATCAAGGACTTCCAAATAAACTATGGGTTGAAGCTGTAGCTACATCAAACTTTAACAAAATCTCCTACCAACCAAGTCTCTTGAAGAAGACATATCACCAATGGAGAAATGGAGTGGAAGCAAACCGAGTGTATAACATTTAAAAGTTTTTGGAAGTTTATGCTATGTGCATATACTAGATGAGAAACGAAAGAAGCTTGATGTCAAGACCAAACGTGGCGTGTTCATTGGCTATAGCTGTGAGTCTAAAGGGTATAGAGTGTTCTTGTTGGATGAAGAAAAGGTTCAAGTATCTCGAGATGTGAAATTTGACGAAGAGAAGAGAAGGGATTGGGCAAAGAAAGAAGTCAAGAACTCCATTATTTCTTCATCCAAGATCGAGTCTTCAAGACAACAAGAAGATAAAGATAGAAGCAACGATCTACACACTCAAGTGGACCAAGTAAGTGATGCATTTAATAGACTTCAGATTTCAAATTTTAGAAATCAAAGCACAATTGAGGAAGGGGAAACATCGGTTGGTCCAAGAGGTCTTAAATCAATCTATGAATTGATGCCACAAACGGAAGAGATGGCTCAAACACATGAAGTTTCTCATCAAATAAATGAAGAGCCAAACGTTTTTGAAGAAGCCGTGAAGAGTAAAGAATGGAGAGAAGCCATGAAGGAGGAGATTCAAATGATTGAAAAACACGGTACATGGAATTTGGTGAAAATACCGAAAGACGCAAATATCATAAGTGTTAAATGGATCTACCGTCTAAAGACAAATGCAAAGGGGGAACCTATAAAGCATAAGGCCAGGTTAGTAGCAAGGCTTTACTCAACAATATGAAGTTGATTATTTCGAAACATTTGCTCCTGTTTCAAGACATGATACGATAAGGACTATATTGGCCGTATCTGCCCAAGAGAAGTGGAAACTCTATCAAATGGATGTCAAGTCAGCATTTCTAAATGGTGAATTAGAAGAGGAAGTTGTCATTACTCAACCACCTGTTTTCATAAAAGATGGAGAAGAAGACAAAGTCTTAAAGTTGAACAAGGCTCTATACGGTTTAAAACAATCACCTAGAGCATGGTATGGAAGAATTGATACTTATTTCTTGGCTAATGGTTTTCAAAGAAGTATCAATGATGCAGCCTTATATGTACTAAAGACGGAAGAAGATATCATGTTGGTGAGTATATACGTGGATGACATTATCATCACAGGAAGCAACTTAAACTTAGTAAACAAGTTCAAAGATGACATGAAGCGAGAGTTTGAGATGACCGATCTTGGAGAGCTTAACTACTTCCTAGGAATGGAGATCATACAAGATGAGAAGGGAGTGTTTCTCTCTCAGGAAAAATATGCAAACAAACTCCTAGAAAAGTTTGATATGCAAGAGTGCAAGACTGTGAAGACTCCACTAATACCACATGGAAAATATGAAGAAGATGAGGAGAAAATTGCGGATGAAACAAAGTACAGAAGCATAATTGGCGGTCTCCTATATTTGTGTGCTTCAAGACCTGATCTCATGTATGCAAGTTCATACTTATCAAGGTACATGTCTTCACCCTTAAACATACATTATCAAGAAGCAAAACGTGTCCTTAGGTACATCAAAGGAACAACCAAATTTGGAATCCAATTTGAGAGTGTTTCGGAACCAAAGTTTCATGGATACTCGGATAGTGATTGGGGTGGATCAATTGAAGATAAATAGATTACATCTGGCTATGTATTCTCTCTTGGATCAGCGCTGTTTAGTTGGCATTTCAGCAAGCAAAAGACTATAGCACAATCAACGGCTGAAGCAGAGTATATTGCCTTATGTTCAGCGGCAAATCAAGCTATTTGGCTACAAATATTGGTGAAAGAAATCGGGTTCAAGGCTGAAGAAGAAGTAGAGTTATATTGTGATAACAAGTCAGCCATCGCCATTGGTAAGAATCCTGTCCAACATAGAAGAATGAAGCATATTGATATCAAGTATCATTTCGTACGTGAAGCTGAACAAAAAGGACTTATAAAGTTGGAGTACTGTCCTGAAGAATCTCAACTTGCAGATATTCAAACCAAGCCATTGTATACAAGAAGATTTGAAGAAGTAAGAGAAAAGCTTGGAGTAAAGGAGAAACTCGATTAAGGAGGAGTGTTAGATATAATCGAGTTTCTCTTATCAAATTCGTATAAGTTAGTTGCTATATTTATGATTAGATATTTTAAGATAGAGCCATGACTTTTGAAAATATAAAATTGTGACTTTTAGCTAGGTTGTGTCGCTTAGTTTTGTGTCAAGAGATACAACTCTTTGTGATCTATGTTTGTTGTTTTTCATTCCACATAAATACTTCTCATAATCCTTGTAAACAATGCAGCGTTTTGTGTGATAAAATAAAGACTGTTTTTCAAAAATCATCGATCCATAAACGAAGAAGAAACACAATACTTGTTGTGTTTATCGATCAAACAAAGAAGCTTTGGCTTCTTACAGGATTTAAGTGTCTTGGGCAGGATGGTTAAAAAGGAGAGGTTACAGTGCAGTATTTTTGTAAGTTATTTACAAGTAGTGATCCTCGTGAGATTGACTCAATCCAGGTAACTTCCAGCCACGGTTAACCACTGTTGGATTCGTCGTCTTGGGATGAGGTAGATTTGGGTATAATTCCATTCTTGAGGAAGTAAACCTGAACGAAAGAAATTCTTCACTTCCGTACACACTTGTGGACCAACAACATCCCAAAACTATTGATAAAACTTTGCTGCTGAAATTGGGTTTTGATGTCCGATTGGTGGAGTGGATCATACAGTGTGTATTCACAATGACGTATATAGTGATTCTCAACGAGAAAACACACGGCCTTATAAAACCTGAACGTGGATTGCGACAGTCACCTTCTCTCTTTAACATTTGTGCAGAAGCTCTAGTGCATATCCTTAAAAAGGCTGGACAATCTCAGGTAATCACAGGCTTACAAATTGCACCGACTTCTCCAGCTATACACCACCACTTGTTTTCGAATGATAGCATTCTCCTTTGTAAGGCTAATCTTCAACAGTGTACGGCCATAAACAAATGTCTTCTGCTCTATGAACAAACCTCTCGACAATGTATTAATTTCCAGAAATCATCGATTTTCTTTGGAAATAGAGTAAAGGTTGACATCAAAGTACAAATAAAGAACATAATGGGGATTGAAGGAGAAAACGGTGACGGTATGCATCTTGGTTTACCTGAATGTTTCTCAAGTTTGAAGATAGAAATCATGAGTTTCATACACGAGAAACTACAAGCTCGGATGAATGGCTGGTTTGCAAAAGCTCTATCTTAGGAAGGTAAAGAAGTATTGATTAAAGCGGTGGCATCCTCTTTCCCTGTATATGCAATTGTGTACTTTAAGCTTCCAGTCCGAACTTGTAATAAGATCACCTCAGCTATGAGGGAATATTGGTGGAGCAGCGGACATAAAAAAAAAATATATCGTGGGTAGCATGGAAGAAATTATGCAGGAAAAAATTAGAAGGTAGTTTAATTTTTAGGACATCAAACTCTTTAACCAAGGCCTCCTAGGTAAGCAAGCATGGCGGATCATCAACAAACCGGAGTACCTCTTGGCACAGAGTTGGAAAGGTCGATATTTTAAGCACAACACCTTCCTGGAATGTGGTCTAGGATCGAGACCCTCGTCTGGCTGGCAGAGTGTAATCCACGGAGACAACCCAATCTCCCATGGAGCGAAACTCATGGATTAAATTGTGGAAATTACAAACTTCACCAAAGATACGTCACTATATTTGGAATGCGTTATCAGTTGCTTTAGCGGTGGTGGAAAGACTACAAAGTCGAGGTACTACTATCAACACTCAACGTTAACAGTGCGGTTTAAGTACAACAAAGGTTACTCTGTGACAAACTGATGGCTCCTTGGATCAAATGCAATCTGAGTAACTCGTGGTCTGATAGAAGCTTAATCAGTGAAGCATCGTGGATAGTTCGTAATCATAATGCTGATGTAGTCACGCATGGAAGAAGAGCTTTCACGGGAGTTCAGAACTTATATCAATCAAAGCTGTATTGCTGTCTCTGGGAAACGGAGAGCATGAGATCTTTCCATCATAATCAAATCATTTTTGAAACGACACCACAAAGGTTATTTTCGATTATCATGAATTACCAAGACCCCTTTACAGATGGAATTACTGTACCTGATAAGAGATAATTTAGCAGCTATTTTGCATTGGACTATGACGCTGGTTACTGAAGATCAAAACCAAATTGCTTCACTTATAGCATCTTCAGTCATATCAGGGTACCGTATGTAATCATACATTGCAACGAATGGCCCAGTTTGGCTCAGAGAAAAAATCAACGAATGACCCTTTTAGTCTGCTTTCATATCTTTGATCCATCAACATCAGAAATTCAGAATGTTATAGTTCTCTGTTGTAATGAAAAGAGGTTAAAAAACAAAAGAAAAAGTAAAAACAAAAAGATAATTACTTAAATAGTAATGTAACATAATTACTCATACAATGATGTATCATGTGAAGTAGCTCTAGGTATTTACGTCCTCAGATCAAGTTTGGGTTGTGTTCTTTTGGATCCAGAATTTTTATATTTATATAGGACCCATCACTATTTCGATTCGGCTTCAGGTTCTATTAAAATTCGGATCAATTCGAGTCTTAAATCAAAGTATCAATAATTATCCGAATACTAAATACCCTAGAAATATTTTTAAAACTTTCAGAAAATACTAAAACAAATACCTAAAAATGCTAGAAATTACTTTAATAGATCAAAAAAATATTTTTGAATATCCACCTATTCAAAAAATATTTGAAAATGTCTAAAAGTACCCAAAAAAATTCATAGAATACTAAAAAACATTAAAATACTATAAAATTGGGTCTTCGTGTACCCGTTCAGTTCTCGGTTCAAATCCATATTTGGGTCTGCTTCTTCGGGTCTTAAATTTTTGGACCCGTTTGAATATTTAAGCATTTCGGATTCGAGTCTATTTTTCATATTGGGTACAATTTCTATTCCTCGAGTCCGGTTTTTATGCCCAGGCCTAATATGAAGGTTGATATGTATGAGTAAAATGACATAAAACAATTTTGTTTTGTGTTTTATTACTCTAATGCCATTCTACAAAAAAATTAGTTGATTCAACGTTAAAAAAAAATCCTTAAACTTATTTTTATTTCTAAACCTACAAAGACTAATCTGTACTCTTAATGGTTTTTCATTCAAAATCAACAAAAAAGTTTTAGAGTTTAGTCTTCTTGTCCGGCGATTTAACTTTTTATCTCCGGCAACTCAACCTTTTCTCTTTGATGGGATGTGTTTCTTTTCTTCGACTGCGCCTCTGTCTCTCCTCACTGATGCTGAATCTCTGTAAATCTCTTCTTTTTTATTTATTAATTTTGTTGGCAGAGATCTCTATTTTCTTCACCGGCGCTTCCATTCTTTAGATTTCGAAAAGATGATTTGAAATTTTGAGTTGTGGAGATGTGAGTTTCGTGTTTGGGTTTGAGATATTGATTTAAGCTAATTAATTCACTAAGCTAGGTATTTTTGGTGAGATAGAGGTGTGTTCGAATGCTATGTAGCACGGGGACGGCTGTTTCGTCACATTTTACATTTTGGGAACGTTTCCTTGATGGAGACGTCATGGGGACAGTTTGGAGACGTCTACATCTCGTTCTTAAAATTGGGGACGTTGAGTGGTTTTTGGGGACGATCTGGTCTAAAGATAGGGACGCTTATGAGATGTTTCAAATATAAATTAGAAAACTAGATTAGTTAAATAAATTTTCCAAAAAAAAAAAGAGTTACATTTGTCTAATTAGTTTCATTTAAAAAGACAACAAAACACTAAGTTAGAAAATGAGTTGATTCAAGACAATCGATTACTTTTATCTTTTATTTAGTTGGGATTTATGTATGATTTTAACTAATTTTTATTGATATTTTATGAGACTTATATATATATATATATATATATATATATTACCCATGCCGTCCCCGCTTTTATAAATTTTGAGTTTTGCCGTTTTAAATCCCCGTTCCCGTCCCCGTACCCGTCTCGTTGCAACTTAGTTCGAATGAACTTTTTGTTGAATGAACTTTTTATTCTCTAATCTTTTTTCTACACATGTCTCCATAAAGCTGACCCATATTACATTAATTTATAGAAAGAAATGTAACTTACACCCATTAACTATTGGAATCATTATGTCTTACAACAAAAACCTAAATATGAAATCCCCAAATTTATTAGACAATAATACTAACAAGATAACTTAATGCCCCATTTTCAAGCTTTGAATCACTTTTCAACACTTTTCCTTGATTCACAGTTGCACCCTTGAAGCTTACTTCTCAAATAGTAAAACTTGTTCTTTGACAATGCTTTTGTTAGAATATAAACCTTAAACATAACAGACCCAATCACTGTTTGTATGCTCAGCCAATTCAAACTCTGAAATTGTGTTGTGCCAAACTCTGAGAGCTTACATTATTCCGTACAACGCCTTATACAACCTGTATAAAATTGTCTTTTTTCCTTGAGTAGCAAAGTTCTTACACTGATCAACATAAACCTCTTCAAGTAGTTCACCATTCAAGAAGGTTGACTTAAAACCAAATTGATACATTGACCAACACATATAAGCTCCAAATTCCAGTAGAGTTCTTACACTGTCAAACCTTGCCTTGTACATGCTCTAAACAGCCATTTCACCCCACATGAGTGTTTACCTTCAGGAAACTCAAATCATTGCCAAGTTTGAGTCTTTTCTATGGATACTATCTCTTCATCCATTGTTTTTGCTATTATTCTTTCATTCCTACATGACAAAACCTTTATGGCTCAAAAATAAAACGAGGTTGTTGTGCCTCATAAATTTTCTGCAAAGACCTAAACTTTTGAGGTCGACTTGAACTTGAACGTCCAAATGTACTGATTTTTGACCCACTGCCTTTGCTAAAATTAGGTGAACTAGAGACTGAACTTGTTGGTGTATTATCTATATAACTCGTTGGACTCTTATGTATGTTAACTCTGCACATGTGTCAACAGACACATCTACAACCTCACCATCAATCTTTGGTGAATCAATCACATTACCCTTTTGATTGAATACCTTCTACCCATTTTTTTTTTTGATGCCTATAACGTAAATAACACTACTTTGAGTCCTCTGTAACCTTGGAAACCAAAGCACGTGTTTCAACAGAAGACAGTTCTAACATATACAGATTGTTAGATGTCCTTTTTACCACTACTAACTTGAAACAAGATTTGTTATCCTTGATAACACACACATTCCGATTTAAGAAAACAGAATAATTGTTTTTCACCATCTGTCCAACACTTAAAAAATCATGTGCTAAATCAGGAGTGTAATACACGTCATAGATCAGTTTGATCTTACCATCACCATTCTGAAACAGCCACAACTCCTCTGGCCTCGACTTGAATTTCTTTGTCATCTCCAAGCTTTACCTTCAGCTTGTAGGACTCATCTATATGTCTAAGAAATAACTTGTTGCATGTCATGTGATTAGAACAACCACTATCGAAATACCAAACTATCATGGACATATCTAGACTTTTGTTTGCCATGAAAAGTCTAGCATGCACAACTTCTTTTTCAATGAAGCTTGCTTGCTTATCTTCTTTTTGTTTCTTCCAACAGTCAACCGGCTTGTGACCATACATCTTGTAATAACTATACTGAATATTGCTCTTGTTCGTACATATGTTGTACGATGACCAAAACTGTTAGACTGACCTCTACGAGGGTCATAATCGTCTCCACGACCACTTAATCTGCCTCCATCATATCCAAAAACGTGATTGAAATTGTCACATTATCCTCTACGATAGTCATAGTCGTCCATGAAGTTGGCTTGGCGGTTTAGGTACTGGTTCGAACATACATTTACGTTTGTTGTGCCCAAATTGTTTGCAATTGCTGCATTTCTGAAATAGGAAAAAGAAAAAATATTCTTTTTTGTACCTCTCTGACTCCTGTATGTGCTGAAAGATTCTTTTCACTTTAATCACGGATACGATCATTATTTTTTTGTCTCTCTGGCATGATTCTATCCGGAGGTGGCATGACAACAATACCACTATGTTTTTCCACATATCCATGCCATTCACTGGAAGAATAACTGACCTATAATAAAGTTTCCTTTTTTGGACTGAATACCAATCTGAGACAATAGATTCTGGCAGCTTTGTATCTTTAAATTCTTTCCACATAGCTGACAACATGGTATATCACTCACATCATCTGCCCGACATGAACAAGAAATAATACCTCTAATACACACTCAGTATTTGTTTCTTCCATGAGCCACTTCATATCATCCTCTTCCAGCATTAAGTGAATGACAATTTTAGACTTTCTTTTTTTATTTCTCCATAAGTGAAAGTGCTATGGGTGTAATATGTTTTATCTCATTTTGTATTTCCTTGAGGTTAATCATATTGTTGGACATAATATGTCTCTTTATACCCTCAAGTAAAGCCATAACAGCTTTGCATCTAGCATCCTTCAAAACGGAATTATATGACTCACTAATATTGTTTTTTACTGCAGGCGACTTCGTAATATTACTGAAAAATGCTCTAACACTAACACTTGAAAAAAAACAAAATTGTTAGTCTAATTGTTGGCGTAAAAAAGAACACTTTAAAAGATAGAAGGAGTCCAATACCAAAAATGGAATAGTCTAATTGTTAACTATTGATCACTATCAATAGGTCATAATATATTCAAAGAACAGAGAGGAAAGAAAATAAGATTATAAAACTATTACATTAGAAAACCAACAGAGAAATCGAGAAACAAAACGGAAGTAGAAAACATAAGTAATTACAAACTTGAGTGAACAAAAACAAGTACTTACAAACAAAACTGAAGCAAAAAACATTAGTAATTAGGGATAACAGTGAAGCAAAAAAACATAAGTAATTACAAACAAAAGTGAAGCAAAAAGCAGAACTCATACCTAGACTTTCTTGAATGGACAGTTCTCTTATGTTCTTCATTGGCTTCATAATTTATGTCTTTTATCTTCTCAAATTTTTGATCAAATAATTTGCGTGTGTAAGCCCGTGCACACTTTCAAAATAATTGATGAAGAGGTCCTTCGTTTGGTTTAAACTCACAAAGCTTAGTGGACCTGAAGGCCCATGTCAGCAACATGAATTAAAGTTCAAGCCCAAGTAATAGAATTTTGTCTTCTTCGTTTGCTGAGAATGAAACTCAGTCTTCTCTCTCATGGCGTCATTATGTCGAAGAAAGTACAAAATCAGAGACAAGTAGGCATGCTGATGAAGCGTGTGAAGACGCAGCCTCCGTACAAGCAGAGATATAGGTCTGAATTACCTAAGAACAGAGATCGAAAAATCTCTAGGGAAGTCTGTGAAATTGTCGGGTAAATCTCTTTTGCTCCTTTCGTGGACTGTAGCTTGAACTCTTCTTTAAGAGAGGAGTCTCTGTGGGCATAAAAAAAATTATAAGAAAAAGCAACAAGGTTGAGAGAGAGAGAGTGAGATTGTAAGAACCAAAAGGCTCTAGTGTTGAGCAAGGTTCTTAGTGGATTTCCGAGTAATTATCGGCGAGACGTAGGGATTCCGGTTTCGGTCCTGAACTCGTTAAATTATTGTGTGTTCTTTACTTTCTAAGCTTCTTTTAATTACAAACAAAACTAAGATCTCAAGAGAAAGAAAACAGAGTGTAGTTGAAGCTTAAAGTCTGTAACCTTCTTTAAGCGTCAAACTTAACAAAATTTGGTATCAGAGCTGCAGGTTGAGAGGTATTCTCTTCAAAGATGTCAACCGGTAAGACTGAGGTGGAGAAGTTTGATGGACAAGGAGACTACATTCTGTGGAAAGAGAACTATTTGGCTCACTTGGATTTACTTGGTCTTATGGAGGGTCTTGAAGAGGTAGAAGAGGAAACACCTGGCTATGAGTCTGCTGTAGAAACTAGTGAAGAAGAGACTCAAACTCTGCCTAAGGTGACAGAAACTGATACCAAGATCCTAAAGGAAAAGAGAGGAAATGAAAGATCTACTATTATATTAAGTGTGGGAAATCATGTCTTAAGAAAAATAATTAAAGAGAAAACAGCTGCAAGTATGTTGAAGGTGCTTGATAACTTGTTTATGGCTAAATTTCTTCCAAATCGGATATATTTAAAGCAAAGGTTATATTTTTACAAGATAAATGAGAATATGACAATGGAAGAAAATTTTAATGATTTTTTCAAGCTGATTTTGGATCTGGAAAATGTGAAAGTTGTTGTGCCAGAGGAAGATCAAGCCATTGTTTTGCTTATGTCTTTACCTAAGCAATTTGATCAACTCAAGGAGACACTCAAGTATTGCAAAACAACTCTTCATCTAGAAGAAATCACAGTGGTCATCAGATCTAAGATCTCAGAGTTAGGATCAAGTGGAAAACTTGTAAGGAACAACTCATATGGGTTATTATTCAAGATAGAGGATCGGAAAAAAAAATGAAAATCAGTAGACAGAGGCAAGAACAAGAGCATATCAAAGTCAAGAGGAGGAAAAACATGTTGGAGTTTTGGAAAGGAGGGTCATTTCAAAAAGCAGTGTCGAGTGTGGAAAGACAGAAATAGATCAAGGGATCCATCATCTGAAAGAGGAGAAGTTGCAGCAGTGACCACAAATGCAGTTGGTTTAGTGGTTTCTGATGCACTTTGGGTTTTGCATAAATTACACCAGACACATGGGTACTTGACACAGGTTGCTCTTTTCACATGACTTGAAGAAAAGACTGGTTGCTGGATTTTAAAGAAACCGAAACAATATGCTGATGGTTTGTATCAAAGAATAATGTTCTTAAGATTGTGAAAGAAGAACAAAAAGTCTTAATTGGAAAGAAACATGATATTCTTTATTTCCTGCAAGGTACAACTCTCACAGGGGAAGCAAATGTAGCAGACAAAGTTGTTGATGAAGGAAGTTTGTGGCACAGCCGGTTAGCTCATATTGGTTCAAAGGGTCTGGAAGTGATGGTCCGAAAAGGATATTTGGACATAAACAGGGTAAAGGCAGTGCAGGTTTGTGAGGATGTGTTTACGGCAAGACGCACAAAGTCAGTTTTGGGACTGCAAAGCACGTCACAAAAGGAAAGTTGGACTATGTGCAATCAGATTTGTGGGGTTCACCATCAGTTCCACTATCATTGGGTAAATGTCAATATTTCTTAACAGTTATTGATGATTTTACCAAGAAGACGTGGATATATTTTTTAAGAACAAAAGATGGGATTTTAGCAAATTCAAGGAGTGGAAAGTGCTGGTAGATAATCACCTAGGCAAGAAGCAAAAGGCACTCAGAACAGATAACGGTCTTGAGTATTGTAATCAAGAGTTTGATGCATTTTGCAAGCAAGAAGGCATTGTCAGGCATAGAACATGTGCGTATACACCACAACAAAACGGTGTGACGGAAAGAATAAATCAAACCATAATGAACAAGGTGAGATGCATGTTGAGTGAATCAGGATTGGGAAAACAGTTTTGGGCAGAAGCAGCCTCAATAGGAGTGTTTGTGATAAATAGAAGTCCAAGTTCTTTTATTAGATTTGATATACCTGAGGAGAAATGGTTTGGACATCCACCAGATTATAAGATTCTCAAGAGGTTTGGTTCAGTTGCATATGTTCATGTTGAACAAGGGAAATTAAATCCATGGGCAAAGAAAGGAGTCTTTCTAGGTTATCCAGCTTGTGTGAAAGGTTTCAGAATTTGGCTCATAGAAGATAGAAAATGTGTTGTGTCTAGAGATGTGGTGTTCCAAGAAATTTTGATGTTCAAAGAAATTGGGACAGAAAACAGAGATGAAGTTGTACAACAAAGAGAAGAAAGGGAAAAGATAAGTATTGAGCTGCAAAAGCTAACTGGGACTGAAAGCTGTCAGAATCAAGGAGGAGAAAGCTCTAAACATTTAGAAATCACATCAAGTTCCTCAAGAAGTGAACAACAATATAATGTTGAGATTTTTGGGAGTGATACTTAAGATTATGAGCTAGAAAATAATTTTTTTTTTTTTTTTTTTTTTTTTTTTTTTTTTTTTTTTTTTTAGAGAGAGAGAGAAGAAGTAAATTTCGTTGGATATTCCTTAACTACAACTAAAGATGGAAAGATTCTAGAACCTCAAACTTATCAAAAAGCAATGTCTAGTGCTGAATGGAAGAATGGAAGAATGGAAAGATGAAACAACACCTTGACTTATGAAGACAGATCATCATCCAAGAGAGTAATAAGCTGCAAGTGAATCTTTAAAAGAAAGGCAGGTATTCCAGGTGTTGAGCCACCAAGTTTTAAAGCACCATTGGTGGCAAGTGTTATTCGCAAAAGGAAGGCATAGATTGTCAAGAAATCTTCTCATCGGTGGTGAAACAAGTATCCATCAGGTATTTACTCTAAATTGTGGAACAGTTTGATATGGAGTTAGAACGTATGGATGTCAAAACGGTGTTTCTCCATGGAGAGTTAGATGAATATATATTGATGGAACAACCTGAGGGTTATGATGTTAAAAGAGATATAGAAAAAGTTTGTTTACTCAAGAAATCGTTGTATGGCTTGAAGCAATCTCCAAGAAAGTGAAATCAGCGGTTTAACTCCGTTATGTTGAATTCTGGGTATCAACGAAGCATGCACGATCCATGCGTTTACATAAAAGATTTATATGACCAGTCATCTGCTTTTTTGCTTATTTATGTAGACGACATGTTGATTGCTTCAAGAGATACACAGGAGATCAAAAAACTGAAAGACCAGCTTAGTCAGGAATTTGAATTGAAGGATTTGGGATCTGCAAGAAAGATTTTGGGTATGGAGATCAGACGAGACAGAGAAAAGGGAATTCTTGAGCTGTGTCAAGAAAGTTATGTGGAGAAAATCTTGCACACGTACAAAATGGATGAGTGTAAGGCTGTTCAAACACCATTAGGACGTCATTTAAAGTTAAGAGCAGCCACTGAAGATGTCATCGAGACAGAAAAGGATTACATGAATTTTGTGTCATATTCTAATGCTATTGGCAGTGTAGTGTATCTGATGATACGATCAAGACCTGATATTGCATATGTTGGGGTTATTTGCAGGTTTATGTCTAATCCAACAAGGGATCATTGGCAAGCTGTGAAATGGTTAATGTGGTATCAAAGGGTCAAAGAAGGTCTGTTTTCAGTTTAAAAGAGAAGATAAGTTTGAGATAAAGGAGTATTGTGATTCTGATTATGCCACAGATCCAAATAAGAGAAGATCACTAGGTGGTTATGTGTTCACAGCTGGAGGGGGCACAATAATCTGGAAATCAGGATTACAATCAGTCGTAGCACTCTCCACAACTATAGCTAAATATATGGCTTTACATGATGCAGCAAAGGAAGCTATATGGTTGAAGGGTTTAGCCGAAAAGATGGGTTTTAAACAAAGTTGTGTGGAAATTATGTGTGACTCTCAAAGTGCTATAGCATTGGCCAAGAAAGCAGTATATCATGAGAGAAACAAAGCATGTTGATGTTAAGTTTCATTACATCAGAGAAAAGATTGAGGAAGGAAAGATTTAGGTTTTGAAGATATCAACAATTTGGAATCCAGCAGATATCCTCACCAAGGTTGTACCAGTGAGCAAGCTTCAGGATGCTTTGAAGCTTCTCAGCGTCTCTAGCCAATAAGAGACCACAGTCCGAGAAGGAAATCCAAGTAACTAAGAAAGAAATTCAGGTTTGGTGAGTTTACACCAAGGAGGAGTTTTGTGCGTTTCGTTTAAACTCACAAAGCTTAGTGGACCTGAAGGCCCAAGTAATAAAACTTTTTCTTCTTCGTTTGCTGAGAATGAAACTCAGTCTTCTCTCATGGCGTCACTATGTCGAAGAAAGTACAAAATCAGAGATAAGGAGGCATGCCGATGAAGCGCGTGAAGACGCAGCCTCCGTACAAGGAGAGATATAGGTCCGAATTAATTAAGAGCAGAGATCGATGAATCTCTAGGGAAGTCTGCAAATTGTCGGGTAAATCTCTTTTGCTCCTTTCTTGAACTGTAGCTTGAACTCTTCTTTAAGAGTGGAGTCTCTATGTGCATAAAAATAGTAAGAAAAAGCAACAAGGTTGAGAGAGAGAGAGAGAGAGAGAGAGAGAGAGAGAGAGAGAGAGTGAGATTGTAAGAACCAAATAGCTCCAGTGTTGAGCATGTTTCTTAGTCGATTTCCGAGTAAATTTCGGCGAGACGTAAGGATTCCGGTTTGGGTTATGAACTCGTTAAATTATTGTGTGTTCTTTATTTTCTACGCTTCTTTTAATTACAAAAAAAACTAAGATCTCAAAAGAAAGAAAACAGAGTGTGGTTGAAGCTTAAAGTCTGTAACCTTCTTTAAGCGTCAAACTTAACACTTCTCCACCATGTATTGTTCTCAAATTGGTATAGATGTGTCTAGCATACATTATATACTCTGCATAAGGCAGCACATTGTTGCTAGCATTAATTATACCTTTTTGCTGATCGAAGAGAGTGCAAGACCATTTCTAAGTTGTAATCCTAAGTCTTCTTTCAACAATGTCAAAAACTACTCCCAATACAGTTTATTTTCTGTCGGAACAATAGTCCATGCAACAACAGAGACCTGATTATTTGATCTTATGCCACAGAAGTCAATAATTGTCCTTTCATTCAGCCTTTTAAAAATGTACCATCGAAGTGAATTATTCGTCTACATGCAGTCATCCAACCAATGTTTTGAGCACTAAAACATGTGTAAAACTTCTCAAACACTTTTTCTTTTGTCGCTAAGATCACGGTTGAACCCGGATTAGACTTACGCAACTCTTCCACATAATCATACTTCCTTGTAAATTGTTCTGCATACTCATCACAAATTATATGCATCATAATTTGTCTTGCACTCTAACATTTTGTCTTTGTAACCCGAAGACCTTTAAGAAGCAGCCTATCCATTATTTGGCTAGCAACTCAACTTCAAATTACGACTAGACTCATTCAAGAAATCAGCAGCTATCTTTGGAGCAATGTAGAGCTTTATGTTACCTGAAGCATAGTAATTGTTTGTCCCTTGATACGATCAGAGAACCATAGCGTTTTTTAATTGGACAGTATTGAAGACAAGAGGATAGTTTTATGTAACAGAATCAAAGTTCAGGAGTTTTAAATCGATTAATATAATTGAGGGTTCAAATCTCGATTCGACAATAGTTGAGGAGATTTTATACTAAATTTCCATAAAAAATCTACCAATTTAAAAAAATTATGTCACACTAAACATAAAATCTACTACCACAAATCTACATATTTCATAACAAATCTACTAATTGAAAATAAATACGATTTTAATATAAATCTACACCACTAAAAATTGAATATGCGAACACAACTTTGTCATTTCGAAAACAAATCTGCAACACTTAACATAAAATCTACTAATTGAAAATAAATATGTCAACATAACATAAATCTACAACATGAAACATTTTACATGTGCATAAATTTAATCTGCCTTTCAAAATTAAATTTGTGAACAAATTTAAATCTACTGATAGGATAAAATTTACTATACTAGATTAAAAAGATCTACAAAACGGTAAAATTAATCTCACTTCATAATATATATATATATATAATAAATCTGCCATAACATAATAAATTAACATAAAGCAAAATATATTTGCCAACAAATATTAAACATGTCATATGTTGCAGACTTATTACCTATAGTTTTTTTGTAAATATTTTAATTCCTTACACAATAAAATAGGGCAAACTTAACCTTTAAAAATTTCAGCATTATTTAAGTAATTTTGAGATATGAACATTATTTTAATAACTTTACATTTTTCTAGCATTATTCTAGCTAATCATCCAAACACAAATTATAATTATTTGTTTCATTCATATGCAATTATGTTGGTTATTATTCTGAAAAAAAAAACACTTCATTATTGTTTTACCGTCAGGGGGAGTTATTTTAATGGAATTAAAAGAAGCAATCAATTGTGACATTATTTACATCAAAAACGGAATATGTTTTCGCAGGCTTGTCAACCAGTTTGGTTGAGAAAAATACTAGAAAAA